>JAIFOV010000581.1:0-86477 GCA_020654155.1 Novius pumilus | reverse complement strand
CTCTTATCACTGAGAGATGTACTGTTCAAAAATTATGGCCGTTTGAAAATTGGAGATTTTCGACATTTATTCTTCGTTCGGGTACCGTATCGGGAAGTTTCAAGAGCGATCGGTACCGATCAGCTGACGCACAGGTACGCGATTACGGCAGCAGAGGTGCCACGCTTCGCTGGCCCCTCTAGATTGCCTATTTGTTTAGTGCGAAGTGACCGGAGATACCTAACCTAACTTAACCTAACCTAACCTAACCTAGTCTAATAGCGACACTTGACTCTTTCGGTCGATACCTATCTCGTGATACTTTGCACTTTGTAATTGAAGACAAAAATAGAATTTGTAAACCCGAGACTAGTGTCTGTAAAACCCCTAACGTGACTAACAAGAAAATTTTTTTAGATTCACGCACTTTCACTAAACAGTAACGTTGCCTTATGACCAACCTTGTTTAATATTCGTTGAATATCGTTCGCAACATAAAATTGGTCATTCTTTAGTCAGTCGAAAGAATATTTTTCTCTACCGGCACTTTTTATCTGAGACTCGCGTCACGTAAATGTGTACGACCGATGGATCGAAAATAAAACTGATAATAAATAGTGAAAACATTCACATTTAACACAAAATAAATAGGAAAATCGTTTCAAAGAAATAACCGAAATATTTATATCGTGAATGAGGTTATGATACTCCACACAATAACAATCACGTGACCGAGTTAGCTTTCAATTATTGGCGATTCGTATCAAGTTACGACATCCTCACACCGTTGCAAGTGGTATATCGCATGCGAAATTTTACGAGTGAACTCAAACATAGGGTCCCAGCACGCGTGAATGCGACGACCTTGCTAGTTGGAAGGCATAGTGGCCCATTATGTGGACGCACCATAATAATGTTGGTGTGGCCTACAGCGGATCTATATTGAACCAATATATGACATCTGATCTTGTTTTTCCTGTCTGTGAACTATATTGCCCCTATCTTGCGGCGGCCTATATAGGAAGACCTGCGCAGGATCGATATAGGATCTAGGATATACTTCCATATATGGGCTGCTGAATTTCGACCTGAGCTGTTTATGGCTGTTAGAACACTATCAAAGGAGTTCACCTGTAAAATTCTAATTGTCGGAGTTCAATATTTCGCGAGATATTAATATTCAAAGTTTGCATTAAAACACATATAAAACAGACGGAATCCATGTCGGCGCATGCGTAAACTCGCATATTCATGCTAGCGATGTATGGAAAAGCAAAGACGGAAACTGTAATATAAAACAGGACGCGTTGTCTTTGTCCGTCCGCTAGATGGCACAACGTCGCGAAATATTTAATGAAATCTTCAAATTTGCGTATGCCAGTGGAGGGTCGTAAACGTTTCCAAGTCACCCAAGAGGTAGTTTACTCAACTCGCTGACCGTTAAGGGTGGTCTCGCCTTTCGGCCCTACTATACCCAAAAAATGGCAAACATGCAAAAGTAAAATAACGAAATAAACTAAAAAAATAGAACGAAACAAATGAAAAAAAAAGAATATCTATAACATACATAATTCATTTGATATGCTAATTTAATTCTCATATATGTCAATTATTTAATACGTACATGAGATATCCTCTAACATCCGTAGAAACGGATCCCTACCGAACCTTTTCTGAAGCTGCATCCATAAATATTCACAAAGATGATCGGCTAAATTATCCTTTTTAACACCACCTCGAGCTAACCGGTGACGCAAAGGCCTCCACTGACTTTCTATGGTATTAGTATGGGTGCCATCTTCAGCAACAAACTGGTGGGAATGGTTCACGGTATGGTGAATGAAGCCGTCCGCTTCTAGGTAATGGTATCCACCCCACCCATCTGTATTGATTTCCGATCCTGGAAAAAAATAAGAAAACGTAATACGATTACGATTTTCTCAAAAATGTATGATTTTTCTCACAAACGTCGTTTGAAACTTTGAATAATAGTCAACATTTAAATGTGCATCAATTCCACTTACCCCGTTCCACGTGTTTGTTGATCAGAGTTCGAAGGGTATCGGTATCCCTTAAATTATTAGGGCATATCTCGATTCTGAATTCTTTGGTATCCCGGTCTATCAGACCGAGCAACCAACTGCCTTCAACTACCCGACCGCGATGGTACTTCCGTCTACCAAACTTCATTTCATCGATTTCGATCAAATGGCCATCGCCGCCGATTTTTCCGGTGTCGGCGTATTCCCTGTCTAAAGCTAAGACGCAAATTTCCCTGCAAAAGCTATACCAATCGCTAATTGTTTCGTCAGAGACCTGCAATTCGTCATTATCTGTAGAACATTCTATTCTAGCTTGGTCAAACGAGAATCTGTTAACGAAACAGTAAGTGAGTATCAAAGCTTTTCTTACCCCAACCTTCGCGTTTTCAAACCACGTGCCTTTGGCACCCGATTCTTTTACTATCCCACGACCACGACCGTGTGCTCTTTGGCACCTAAACTCACCAATTACCGGATGACGGGAAAAATCCAGCTTCATCGAACGGCGACAGTATTTACAATTTCTTTCGTCTGCTATTAAAGACTTACTAATTAAAAATGAACGTAGTGTCGCATCGTCATGCATAACACCCGCTAATTTTATTAAGTTGAAATTTCTTTGACGATTCATCCTTAAACTATTAATGAAACTAAATTATCTATTATTAAAAAAGTAAGTATTAATAAAAAAGTAATAAAAAAGAGGTATTGAGCTAATGGATAACTTCAAACATGCAACACACAAATCAGATATTTACGGAGAGATAAGATATTTCGTTTCAGACCTGCACCCTTATTTCTTATCCCAAAACTATGGCTATGACACTCTGTAATACTCAAAACACTCTTTCTCAATAAAAAATTATTGATCATAAACACACAATTTCAACACAAGATATTTTTTGATCTGTTCGTTACGAAAGTAGGAGCAGAACTGGAAGGCATTGTACATGCATAATCATTGGTACAGATTCGGATATAAGCAAAAACAAGTGTTCTTTTTACGATTATCGCCAACACAGATTAGCGGTGCTAGTGCAATAGGGCCCTATCTATAAAACCGACCTCTTGTTTATCCTGGGGATATTATATATTTTCGCCGACCGGGTTTTTCTCGGAATCGACCGAACTTGAAACCTCAGGAATTTTGCGAGAGTTCAGTGCCGATGAAACAATTTTTCCTATCAGCCGAATGTTATAATTGTCGCAGTCAACGTTCGTTCGATTCCGAGAATTCACAGGCCTTACGGCGCGGATCGAAGGGGCGCAATGGGTGCAGTTGACTCCTCTGACACATGACCGATACTATTATTCTTCATAGTAAATGTTTTAAAATGTTCTGAAAAATAGGCTCTAAGACAAGAATTATCCCCTGAGCGAAAAAATCGAAAAGTGCTTTCTCCTTAACGAAATCCAGGATCTGCGCTTGCTATGGGTAAATATTCGTAGAGAACATCATTCATTGAGTATTTAAAAATTTCATGAGTTTCCTTTATTAGCGACATATATCTTCGAAATATTTACAAGTCAGTGTTCTGGTAACTGGTAAATAATAACATTTTACTCATCTTTTAACCATCTTGGTCGGATTCCACCAGCTCGAGCCGCCACTGTTCTGTATTGCGGGTTGCCCATGGTTTTCCGTCTATTCCATTCGTCTGAATACGCATGCGCCGACATGGATTCCGTCTGTTTTATATGTGTTTTAATGCAAACTTTGAATATTAATATCTCGCGAAATATTGAACTCCGACAATTAGAATTTTACAGGTGAACTCCTTTGATAGTGTTCTAACAGCCATAAACAGCTCAGGTCGAAATTCAGCAGCCCATATATGGAAGTACACCCATTCATTCAAGTATAGTATAGTATAGTAGGAATTCATTGACGATCCTGATCGACCTCACCCTTCTCTGTCAATAAATAATCAATTTTATGGTTACAAACGACCTTCGTCGAAAAAATAGTCGATCTCGTAAGTTCTCTGCCACCAGATGCTCGATTTTTGACACTTCTACGATGTTCGCTTGAGAAAGGTTCAATCTATGGGAATATTGAAAGGAATTCCTTTTCATTCTGACTCGCGCTATGCACCTGAGTACCTAGGTCAGAGAGCAGAGAACAGACTAGAGGGGCAATCCTTAACAGTCGATTTAGACCTGTTCTTTATTTTGTGTTATGACCAATAGATGGCGAACCTATCCAGATTCGGCATTCTCGGTGCTACGGCCTTATATATCGTCACACTCAAGGGTGCCTGTAAGGAAACAAGTAACATTCTGACCTCTCTGTTTAGTTCGAGCAAAGAGGGAAAACACACGCATCACAAATGATACAGACGCGGACTTAAAATTTTGTTCAGGATTGCCTTATATAATAAATAAACCTTTGATATTTCGAAGACTGACTTATTCTGAATATAGAAGAAATATCAATTTGCATATAATCAACTTATACACTTATAATATAAAATATATTAGCAAAATAAAAAGATGATATTGTTAGATTCGATCGTAATTCATCATTATCGTATTCCGTAAAAGTTGCCAAATAATGAGGGATTGCTCTCATCCAAGCATTTGAGATGACTAATTCTTCTAAGTTTTTGTACCTTACTCCCAAGCAAATTCACATAATTATGAACATTTATTATCGGTTATCAAGTCAGCATTTAATTGACTACTTGATGCTATATTTAATAAGGAACAAAAAAACTTAATACAATAACTACAGAAAACAAGGAGCTAGCGGAACAGTTGAACGGAATATAAGAAACAAGGGCATTTTCTCAATGAAAAATCATTATGAATAAAAGATGTACATAGTTGGTTCAGATTCTCTAAACCCCTCTTTATGTACCCTCGAAAACATGTACAAGTTTTTTGAAAAAAAAAACAGTGCATAATTTTTTATCGCTATAAGTAGGTACATCAACTTAGGCGGAACAATTTTATTTTCGAATCTTTCCGAAGATGGCCTTTCCCTGCAATGTGAGAAGTACCTGCTACTTCTCACATTGTCTCCAAAAAACCCCTTTTCCAAGAACGACATGCAATAAATTTGGCCTCTTCGGAGGACTTTCTCGTTTAAAAATGTTGACCAGATGTGCACAAACACGTCGGCGTCTATTACGACCTAACACTCTTGCAATATAATCCATTTGAGATTTCTGAAAGTTTTATATGAATCACGAGTTTCGTGTGAAAATCGATACATATAGCAGCTATATTTTGATTTTCTGAAGAAATTAATAGAAGGCTGCTATTTTTCGTACCGGTGACTATTATTTTACTTTACTAGTATGATTTCTGCAAATACCAAAAGCGCATGAGATAACATTACTTGCCTTTAAGGCCGGGATTCGTTTCGTGAAAGGAACGAATGAATGGCGCTGCGTAGACGCGACTCGAACTAATACCGGTGAGAGACGATGGGCAACTCTGAACTACCTTAGAAGCAGTGTGTGTTGCCTGAATATTCGTCTATAAAGAATTCGCGCTTCCCAGTGAGGTATTTAGGATCTTTTACGTTTGCTTCCGTATATAACTTTATCATAGCTCTACAATGACATTTTTAAATTTTACAATAAGCATATTTAAAAATAGCACTTTTTTATACCTATCTGAATAAAATATGATTTCGATGTAATACATTTATCTTTCTGTTTATCTATGAGAAATAAAAATCGGTACTTATTATACCCGATAGGAATAATTTCCTAAGGTTTATTGGAAGTAGAATATTGTTCAGTGAAACACATATTTGATTTAATGTCATCAAATCATTGCGAATTATTTATATAAATTATGTATGAATATGGGTATAGGTAGATAGATACATAGTATGTATCTAAGCTTAGACTACAGGGTATGTATTACATACCCTGTAATGAAAAATCCTCTGAAAAGTAAGTCACGGCGGGACCGGGAATCGAACCCGGACCTCCAGCTTTACGCGCTGTTGCTCTTCCACTAAGCTACCCTGACTATGACTTATTTTTCAATTTTTGCCGGCTTACTCGTTAATTCTGAAAAATAAGTCATAGTCAGGGTAGCTTAGTGGAAGAGCAACAGCGCGTAAAGCTGGAGGTCGGGTTCGATTCCCGGTCCCGCCGTGACTTACTTTTCAGAGGATTTTTCAAAATTATACCCTATCACCGGGTTGGTGAGAATAACACCTTTGAGATCATACCCTGTAATCTAGCCACTTTCTCTGAACAAACCAGATGTATCCTTCTCGGGTCGTTCCGTTATCGGCTTCAATTGTTTGTTATGTCTTTATGGCTTCTAAGAATCATTCGACACTACGACTCGTTCTCTCTGCACAATATTTAGAATGACTTCCTCGTGCAGTAGAAATATAATTTGTGTCCTTTTTTGTGGAAATAAACTATTTTTTTACAATAATTATAAACTATTTTTATTATAAATTATTTTCATTATAAATAATGATTTTTAGATGTGAAACTAATCATATATGTAACCAAAATCGATAATTTTTCCATCATTCGCACCTTCAAAGAATTCGCGAATGTTTATATTATTAATCAAATAGTAGTATCATTTCGAAATAATTCTTGATTAAAATTGTAAATATTGAGAAAAACGAAATATTTGGTAGTGCATTGAAGCAGCAAGATGGAACGAATCCCGTCTTGTAAGCGCGCTGTTCCCAATTTCTGTATAGAAAACACATCGAAAAAAAAATTATTTGTTTGTAAAGTTACTTTCATAATTGTCATCAACAAACTACTATCGATATAAATCGTATTACTTGATACTTATGTTGGCAAAAATATAATAAGAAAAAACGAACTAGACAAAATCAGTTTCTTTTTCGTTTGCCGCCAGATATCGGAACTGGAATACCATCCGTATAGTAGCTATTGTTTCGAAGTCGCATAAAAAAATCTGCCGTCCTCATGTTTTCAAATTGACGCGCCTAGATACCTAAAGCCGCCTTATCTTTTACGTATGATTTTTAGCCATCAGGGTTGGTCTACTATTCCATTGCAAATACGAATACTCTTTCTCAATACTTTGACGGAGAAAGAGCTGTGTGCGTTTTTTTACTGAGTTTTCGACAAGTGTTTTCACTTTGAAATACGATCAGCATTTTTTAATGCTATTTTTGATTCATTAAAATATGGGACAAATAAGAAGTAATGGCAAGAAGCGCTCATCCAAAAGAGCAAAAGTAAATCGGCAAAATATCGGTAAACGATATAAAAAAACCAAATTAATTCCAAGTTTTTTAGTTTTACAGATTCTGCTCTTTTATCCTTTTTCAGAGTAGATATACTGAAAACCGTATCGATATCCAAGACAAATTAGAACCAAATGACAACATGAACTTTGGAGAATTTTATATATTACAGACTACGTTATTGTTTCTTCAGAAGAGATTTTTCATCCCTGCAACCAACAAGATCTGTGGTTCTTTGTATCATTTAGCGAAGATTGTATGAACAATATGGTTAGAATATAGTTGACTTAGCACCGTTATTAACATAATAAAAGAATAAAATTTGAAAGAATTGTTTTTATAGAGCCATAACAAAAGTAGATGATTTTGAATTGAAACGCGCTATTTACATTTTCCATTTGTCAAACGTTTTACATTTTCGCCGCCGCGACATAATTTCGGTCGATGCCGCTTGATGCGATAAGGGATGCCATCGGTCGTTTACCATTTTGACATGTGTCTAATATTTTTCTTATGGTTTTTTTCTAGAAAAGGAAAATAAAGTAGTATCCGATTGATACTTCAGGCGACAATTCGCGTCATTTGTGAAATTTTTAATCATTTTGTTTTGAATACGAAACTAATTGTTGACAGTACGATATACCTATTATATTATACCATGTGCGTTGAAATTATAGATCAAATTTATTTCTGAAGACAAGAAAGTTTTATCAGAAAAATGTCATCAAATGTCAATGTACACAACGAGTAATTCGACATCTTGAAGTACTCCGCCACCAGATAACCGATTTTTTACACTTTTACGATACAACCTTGAGAAAGCTTCAATCTCGGAATGGAATTATATTTTTGTTTAGACTTTCGTACAACTGTAAGTTTATTAAATGTGATAAAACATAATCAACATACATCCTCTCATATGAAGTTTTACATTAGGTACTAAATGAACATACCCATAATCTAAATAAAAATAGAATTCCCTTTCGCGAGTATCGTAAATTGAACCTTCTCAAGCGGGCATCGTAAAAGTGCCAAATATCAAATATCTGGTAGACTTATTTTCTGTTGCCAACGTAGTAATACCCACGTGGTGGACGGTCGCCCTTACCGACCGTCCCTATAGGCGATTCAAGTTGCCTGAGGGCAAAAAACGGTCTAGCTCGAAAAGTACCCAGCTACCAGATATTCGATTTTTGACACTTTTACTATGTACGTTTGAGGAAGTTTCGATTTATGGGAATTTCGGAAGGGTTATCCCTTTTCATTAAAACTCTCGCCATGTACTCATGTACATAAGTATAAAGGCAAGAGATAAGATGTGGAGTATATTTTTTTACGAAAGCGAAAAATACGTCGTGTACAGGTTCACTTTCAATTCAATTTAAATTGTGCCATAGTTTTATGGAGTCTAAATGAAAAGGGATATCCCTTCCGGAATTCCCATAAATTGAACCTTTCTCAAGCGTGCATCGTAAAAGTCAAAAATCGAATATCTGGTAGCTGGATACTTTTCGAGCTAGACCGTTTTTTGTGCTCAGGCAACTTGAATCGCCTATATGGACGGTCGCCCTAAAGCGACGGTGGAACGATAACCGAAAAGTAAATAAATATCCGTCATCGGAACTTAGTTGAGTCAAAACATTACATTCATTCAATCGAATATTGTTTGCGGTAACTTGCACCTATGTTATGAACAAAAAGCAAATGATCAATTTTGGAGAATTGATACTCATTATCGTAAAGAGAACTTGAAATACATGAATATGTATACCCTCTCCTTACTTCGACCAAAATGATTTCACGAGAAAATACTATTGAAATTTAAACTGTTGCATGCAAAAACATGAACTTCAAATTCGAAGTGCCAAGCCGGTCCTGATCATTCTCGACAAAGTACAGCCCCACTCCTTCCTAAGTCTAATGGTCGAAGGTGCTGCCATCATGTTCGTAATACTGGAACCCAAAAAAATAGGAATCTCTCTTGAAAAATAACAGAACGGAAAATGTTGTTTATATTTTTACCGATTTACTTGTATTTTTTCGTCATTCTAGATCACAAAGTATAGGTAATACAATTTCAGTTCATGATTTCTAACAGAAAAGTTTGTCAAGCTTTGGGAAATGTGAAATAAAGTGATTTTAATTTCACTGAAATTTCGTCATATTATATGTTTTTTTTCGAAATGTTCTCAACAATTTGGCAAAAAGCAAAATGACTCATTAGGAAGATATATTCTTTCTGAATTATGGAAAAAAGTTTGCACATGAAGAAGCAATTTTTGAATATAATACGATTCATCTAAACCAGTACATTTTCGACATTTATCCAATTTTGAACACACCCTATTTTGATATGAATTTCATCTGAGGCAAAATTTTTCACGTGACATCCTTAAAATGAGTATAAATAATGATTATAAGTTGTCAGCTTTGTAAATTTGCACTCAGTTTTGAAACTACAAGAAGTAGAAAAAACGCGAAAATTCTCAATTAGAATTTTTTTTTTTCTGTTTTTCTCAATTCTTTCTCGGTGATAAAAAATATCTTATGAAATGGATAATAGTCCACAGAATCAAGTTCAGTTAAAAAATTCACGAAAAATTTTGTTTGTCAAAAGTTCTGGTAGCTGAAAAATAGCACTTTTCCCATTTTTATTACTTTCAAATCGATGTCACATCAAAGTTTATCATTTCTACGAAATTAAAAATATCTTATGCACTAGGGTAAGAATCAAAGATTCTGAATCAGTTTTCAGATTGCAAAAAAATGGATGTGGTGAAAAGTTGTGGTAGCTGAAAAATTGCCGTTTTTGGTGCTTGCACCAGACGCCCCCCTTAACGCGCAAACGACTTGTAACAAAAGTGCCCGATTTATTCTCTCTTTATCAAGCTGTCGGCTTCTATTCGCGCGCTTTTGGTATTTGTCGTATGATTCAATGTGAATAGAAGAAATGCAATATAAATAATGATTTCATTGCGAAGTTCGTTTGGAATGTCTACACAATATTTGCAATTATTGAGGATTTTTTTTCATCAATTCATGATTAGAAGAGATCCCCAAAACGTCTTCAATTTTATTTGAAGAATTCAAAAATTTTGTTGCTAATTCTTTCCGGAACCCTATAACTTTGAAAAACTACC
Organism: Novius pumilus; assembly: GCA_020654155.1. Taxonomy (NCBI): domain Eukaryota; kingdom Metazoa; phylum Arthropoda; class Insecta; order Coleoptera; family Coccinellidae; genus Novius; species Novius pumilus. The sequence goes on along the minus strand of JAIFOV010000581.1, from coordinate 76,110 downwards.
TAAATGTTATACAAGTCCTTTAAAATCTTGAGCAAGCATACTATTCCGAAAAATCGGGACGTCTGGCAATGGAGAATTTAAAAGAAAATGTTATTTATGAAAATTACTAATTAAAAAAAGGGTCTGGTTTGTCAAGAGGATTTCTCATCATGAATAAATTTCACGTCACCCAGGAGGTATTATTCTACGGCACGCTGACCTTTTTTGAAATGGAGGTCTCGCCGATAGCCCTACTATAACCATTGTAAATTTAACAAAAATAAACTTTAATAAAACCGAAAAAAATAAACTATTAAACATCGGAATAGCGGAAATGAAAAACATATATTTGTTTTTTAAAAATAAAAAATGTCTTTTTAAAAAAGTCAGAAAAACGGTGTGTATATCATAAACTAAATTGTCTAGTTCTTCATAATAATTAATTCCTCCGTAAAAACAATTCCATAGAAATTATTCTGAGAGATGGAGTTCAAGAACAACTACATTGAGAAACAGAAAATGAGAATAAATTTTTTTCATATTTTTTCAATTGTGTTTTGTTAATATTCGTCTTTTGATTTTTCAGATCAAACAATATCGGTAGTTTTTTACTTTTTCTTTGAATTCTCATTTGTAACTTGTACGATTCACAAGTGCGTCAACTTAATTAATTTTTTATCTCTATTTCCGTCACATGACCTTTTCCGTTTGAGAGCTTCCGAAAAACGTTGATTATTGATCCACTTTAAATTGTAACAATTGTGAAGGCGTATAAATAATTCAAGAATGAAATTTTTATGTTCGAAGCATTCATTTTGACTCCAAAAAATATGTTCAGGCATGAGATTTGAAAATATTTTATGTTTCAACATTTTTCCAATCTGCGATTGCGGAAATAATATGGTGAACTGCTTGTTAAATAGTTTATAAGCGCTTATTACCACTTCCGAAAAACCATCAGATGGAACGTTTAAGTGGCCAAAAGTAGAGCCGTCATATTTATCATACGCTTTTAGGAAAATTAATAGCTTACTGTTAGGGAGATAAATGTTAGTTTGGGAGGGGTCGAGGTTAGATCAAAGCATCACTTCAAGTATTTGGGGGTGATGTTGGACGGAAGACTGTCGTATGTGGAGCATGAAGTACATCGTGGGAGGGCGAACTCTAGGGTGGGAATGTTGGGTCGGGTCATGAGGAATGTGGGAGGACCGGGATATATGAAGAGAAGGATTTTATATGGGGTGGTGAACAGCATGCTGCTGTATGGGGCTCCGGTCTGGAAGTCAGTTTTGAAGTACTCGAAGTATAAGCAAATGTTGATCGGGAGTCAAAGGAAAGCTTTGCTGAGAGTGATCAGTGGATACCGCACGGTTTCTGCGGTTGCGGCACAAGTTGTCGCTGCGATACCGCCAGTAGACCTGCTTGTTGGGGAGAGGTCTTTTCTGTTCACGGTGCCAAACAGCCGATTGCCCGGGGTGAAAAGGATGGCGCGGAAGAAAGTGATGGAGAAGTGGCAGAGGATATGGAACGGTGGAGAGGGAAGTGGACTCGCGTTTTGGTCGGAGACTTGGTGGAATGGTGTGGGTGTCCTTTTCGGAGGACATCCTACTATTTCACACAGTTTCTGACCGGGCACGGTTCCTTCGGGACCTTCACGCGTCGAATCGGCAAGACAGGAACGGACCTTTGTTGGGTGTGTGGAATCGTGGATAGTCCTGAACACGTGGTGTGGGGTGCCAAAGGTGGAGAATTGAGAGGAGGCGGTGATGGCAGAGCTGGAGCTGGAACAACTTCCCCTCCGTCTGCCATCATTGATTTATGATCGGGGATGCGCGCAGGTGGGGTGTTGTGTACGAGTTTGTGTGCGGCATCATGAGAAAGAAGGAACGTGAGGATCGTAGGAGAGAGCAGGAGCGGGAACACGAAGTGACAGGACGAACAGTTGAAGCTGGGGAGGAGGATGAGGAGAGATCTTAGACCTGGGTTGGCTGCGTGGGGGCGGTTGAAGAAATGGACGCTATGCGTTCGGCCAACCTGCCCTCGTGATGCGCAGAGAATGTTCCTTGCCGAGTTGGGCATAACATCCGCCTGAGTCGGTGGGGGACACGTAGGGTTTTAGTGGGTAAACCTGGTTGACGGGTGTGCCCTGCGTCCATTCAGGAATGATGTCCTAGATGGGGGTGGGGGATGGTCGTCCTCCAGGGAGTCTCACACTTCTCCGGATGAGACAAAATTCCCGGGGAGTAAGTGCGTAAAGCATTTCCCTACGTTAAAAAAAAAAAAAAAAAAAGCTTACTGTTATCTTCTATCGTTTCTCCCGTTTTAAGTAAATTTATTCGGCATTTATTGCAGTCAAATTTCTGAATACAACGATGAGCTAAATAACCTGCAACGTATTTCGTTGCACATATTCCGAGCGTAATAGGGGTAAAATCACTATAGCCGTCTTCCTCATATTTCAAATTCAATCTTCCATTCCAACATACGTATTTGTCAATTTATCAATGAATAGCGGAATCGTATTTTCACCATTTAATCTCACCTACGCCATTGTATATATCCCATTATATATCCCAATGAACTTCTCCTAGGAGCTATCTTAAATCCGCCCCTGCTAATTTATGTTAACGAGATATTTACATTCTGTTCCTTCAGTCGATAAATATCTCCATCTCTCTTGTTTTGCTATGCTACATAATGCAGAATCATGTCAAAAACCGGTTAGCCACCTGTTGTAAATAAATATATAAGGATGTCGTATCTTCCAAATTACGATCGACGATGCAGCAATCAATACTGTTTTATTATCCAAAAATCAATCACAATTAACAACTATAAGAAGTAACAAAATAAACCCTACCTGAATCGCAGCGATGCTCGTAATAACCGTAACCGATAATTCTTACAATTTACAAGTTTATACCATTAATGTTTCAAAACGAATGCGAGCATTTTAACACCACAATTTGTACGCACATGCATCTTGATAAGCCACGCAGTGGCGCATCCGACGATTGCTAGTGGCGATGGATGCTCCCCATCGTTACATCCCCCCTCGAAGAACAGAGACCAGGGAGACGAAAAGTCGGTGCTGCGTTTCTGCCTGATAGTTACCAAATTTAAGAAAATTCAAATTGGCACGATTTTACTTATGTGGTATTTTCCTATATTTTTTTTATACCCTTTTGTGTCGACTTCGACTATATGGTCCGAAATTATGTTCGAAATTGGAAACGGACCATAGCGGATTTCGTCAAGTTTCGTTCTGTTAAGCTTATTTCCGGCTTCGACAAATACCATATCTCCTATCTTGAATTTGTGATATTTTCGAGATTTGTTATAGTATGTTTCATTTCGTTTGTGCGCTATCAGTGAGTTTTTAAATGCTATTTTCCTGTCTTGAAGTAAATCTGTTGATGCGGAGAGTTCTTTCGGTATAATTTCTTTTGATTCGCCGTATAGTAAAAACCTTGGTGCGTATCCCGTCGAGCTATGAAGGGTGTTGTTGTATTCATTGACACACTGGTGAGCTACAGTGGTCCAGGCGTATTTATTGTTTTCATCGTTAATTTTGCAACGAATTCGATTCACCAATGTTTGGTTTAATATCTCACTGAGACAATTTGAGAAAGCGCAATCTACAGCCGTTAGAACTAAATCAATGTTTTTTTTAGAAAATTTCGAAATTCGTTTGATGTTATTGCGGCGTATTGGTCCGCGAGTAATGTTTTAATGTTTGTATTATTTTCGTTCTTTATTGTTGATAACAGTTGTATAAAGTCGTTTGATGTTTGTGTTTTTGATGTTCGAATAAATGCAAAGCGTGTAAAGTGGTCCACTATGAGATGTAAATATTTTTTTGTAGATCGTCGGCCCCCAAATCCTCCAATCGTGTCCAGTGACATTATCTCAAAAGGACGAGCCGCCGGACCCAGGAGTCCCACAGTTCCTAGTCTCATTGGTTTTCGGATTTATTTTTGATACATATGAGACAGTTCTTACAATAGTTTTGAATTATTTTATTAAGATTTTCGAAATAGTAATGTTTTCTGATTGTTTCAATCATGCATTTCGATCCGATATGACCATAGGTTTCATGTACCCTTTGTATCAATAATTTTGCTAATTTTCCTGATATAATAATTCTATCCGTTTTTTCCTTATATTTGATGTCATTATTTATCCTTGTTATACTTTCATTAAGTTTGGTATTATTTTGTTGATCTGTTTTGATTTCCTCTAATGTTAATGTGTTCGCAGTTCTGAGTATATCTGTTGTTTCTGATAGATTATTGTTGGTCGGATTTCTTGAGAGACAGTCCGCTTCCGCGTTTTGTTTTCCAGGATTATATTTTATGGTAAAGTCAAACTGCGATAAATAATATGTAAGGTCTCCTAGTTCATCATCTGTTCTTGCTTTCAAATTCAAATTCTCTAGTGGTTTATGGTCTGTGAAAAGTGTGAATTTTGTTCCGAGAAGCCAGTATTGCCAAAACTTAATAGCCTCTTTTATTGCAATACACTCAAGGTATATCGTTTTTTCTTTTTTGTGCATCATTGAATTTCCTTGAGAAATATGCAACTGGCTTTTCGGTCCCGTCCTCTTGTATCTGTTTCAATACAGCTCCCATACCGGCGGCGCTGGCATCGGTGTATATGTTTGTTTGAGCTGTGCGACTAAATATTGCCAAAACAGGTCCAGAAACGAGATAGTTTTTATAGAATTGAATGATTCTTCACAATCGTCTGTCCATTTGAAGGGTACATTTTTCCGTAAGAGGTTGTGAAGGGGTTCTAATACCATCGAAGAATTTTTATGTATTTGTGGTAAAATTTACCTTGCCCAGAAATTGGCGTATATTTTTGCGGGTTTGTGGTTTTGGAAAATTTTTAATTGCTATTAAATTATCGTTCAAAGGACGTACTGTATTATTTTCTACGATATGACCTAAGTATTTTACTGAATGTGTTGCGAAAACGCATTTGACTAATTTCAAGCGGAACCCTTCTAATTTGATAGCGTTCAGTAGTTTTCGTAAGTGTTCTATATGATCATCGAAAGATTTAGAAAATATGAGTATATCATCAAGGTAGTTAAAGCTAAAGGAATCTAGTTTATGTTTTCTGATTATACTTGATAAGATACGTTGAAAATGGCCGGACAGCTTTTTAGACCAAAAGGAAGGCATTTCCACTGCCAATGTCCACTCTGTGTCACAAATCCCGTTTTTGGTCGATCTTCAAAACAAAGGGAATCGCCCAAAAGCGGAATTGATATCAAGAATGGAGAACCAAGAACAGTTCTGCACTTTCGTGATCAAATCATCGATGAGAGGAAACGGGTAGCTTTCAGGTATTACAATTTTATTTATCTCACGAAAGTCGACACACAATCTATTTTTGATTTTCGTGTTATTTTCTCTTTATACGCGAGAGTAACTGGTGCGGCAAAGGGTGAATGCGATTCCTCGATGATTTGGTGTTCTAAGAGTGCTTTGATTTGCTGTTCGATTTCTTCCTGATCAGAAAATGAGCATCTATATGGTTTTCGTGCTATGTATTTGTTATCGAGTAATTTAATTTGTGCTTCGTAGTTTGTTACTTTTCCGACATCATATTTATTTTTCGCAAAAATTGTGTCGTACTCATTAATTATTTCATCTATTTTGTGTTTTTTTATTTCATCGAGGTGATCTACTTTCGCCACGAAATTTTCGAAAGGAATTTGTTCATTATAATTTATTAATGTATTATCATTAATTTCAAATTCTCTCACATTTTCTCATCGTCGTTGTATTCATTTTTATTTTCAACTATATTATTTTTTGTTCAAGATATTGAGATATTTTAAGATAATGATCCTGACATAGACGAAATTCTTTTATGCAATCTAGGCCAAGTAAAATATCGTAACGAAAATGATTATCATTTATCACGAAAAACGCATTATTTTTCGATGTCAAATATTTTTAATTTCAAGAAAATTATTCCCTTTTGTTGTGTTTTCCCACTTACTGTTCTGAAAGTATATAATTGTTCGTTATCTATTTTTATATTTAATTTTGAAAGAAGTTTCTTATTTAGCATTGAGATATTAGAGCCAGGGTCATAAAGACCTGTGGCTTCGATATTTTCGATGCTTACTTTCAGTGTAATAAGTGGGGCAGTATTAGTTTTTGATGGTTCATTTTATTGAGTTCATTTTCGAGCTCGGAGTTATTAGCGAGCTTTATATTTCTGCTATTTGATTTATTTTCGTCGTTCTTTTTTTTATATGTTGGATTATTCCAGCAAACCGATTCAGGATGAAATCTGCCAGAGTAACCTGCTTTTGGCAAAACGAACATGGGTTATAGTTTTGCTTAGGTTTATTTGATGTCGCCGTTGTGTTTGAACAGTTAACGTTTTTCTTATTTTGCGAGATCGATAATGATTCGAGCTGATTTATTTCCGAAAGTAAATCGTTTTGCGTATCAATTTTTTCTGTGAAGATGGTTTCGAATAAATGTTGGCAGTCCCAGCGCTACCAGACATATCACAGATTTCACGGACATGGTAGGTTCGGCGTCAAGGAGCAAATTCATTTTTTTTAAGGCATATTCGTTTAAAGGACCGTTCAAATATCGAAATGTAAACCCGAAATGTACCTATGTCTGCCCAGCCCCGGTCTCCAAAAGTGTCAATCATGGATCGTTTCCAATTTTCCCAGGGTTCAGTAACGGACATTGATTTTAAGGAAAGAGTAAACCACTCCGTACCTAAAACCTCCAAAACCAAACGCAACGCCTCTGGGTATCTGTCCGTCCCCACTTGCAATCGCCGGCACTCTTTCTCGAAAATTGTTAGCCACAAGTTTACATTCTGATTTTTCCCGTTGAATTTTTCGATGACAATGTATTTTAAAATCGTATGCAAGATTCCGACGCTGGCGCTGGTTCGACACGTGGAGTTGTTATCGTTCCGTCGATAATTTCATCAAGGTAGCAATCGTTGAAACGAATATTTTCGTCATCGTCGATGTATAATGTTGCCACCTCTTCAGAGAGCGTAACGTTTAAATTTCGAAATTGTCCGCGCTTCAAATTTTTCACTGCCGATTTTACAGTGGGTAGCGAAAAAAGTGCGTTGTGCAACGACATCGGTTGGATTTCGGCCGGGAAAGCGTAAATTTCTTCGTGGTTTATAAGTTGAATCGTTTTTACCTTTATTAGCGATGTTTTTCCGTCGGCTGAAGCCTCAGATACGAATCGAAATCGCGTTTTTGTCGGCATAACGGTTGGAAGGCTGCGATTTATAAGGATGTCGTATCTTCCAAATTACGATCGACGATGCAGCAATCAATACTGTTTTATTATCCAAAAATCAATCACAATTAACAACTATAAGAAGTAACAAAATAAACCCTACCTGAATCGCAGCGATGCTCGTAATAACCGTAACCGATAATTCTTACAATTTACAAGTTTATACCATTAATGTTTCAAAACGAATGCGAGCATTTTAACACCACAATTTGTACGCACATGCATCTTGATAAGCCACGCAGTGGCGCATCCGACGATTGCTAGTGGCGATGGATGCTCCCCATCGTTACAAATATAATCTAAAAACTTAACAAAAGATTTCTCTATCGCCGACTGTAAATTAACGCCATCTAACGTTGGGGTGATATAAGCTGCGTTGGGGTGGTCCACAAATTTAGTACGGCGTTGCCCTCTATTCTATTCTCTACTCTCTGCCTAGGTATAGAGGCAAATGACATTACAATTTATTCCAATTACAATATCAAAAAAAAAAAAACAGATAGAATTAACGAATTATGGGATGGAATGATTGCTTTCTTTTCATAATTTAGTATTTGAAGAACAATAGAAACAGATGAAAACAATGCGAATTCATCTTTGAACAAAGGGTACATTTTCTAAATTTTTTGGATTTTCTCCTTGAATAAAGTTCCTATCCTCGAACGAATACGTTCCCAAGGGGAATTTTTCAATACCTCATCATGATGCATTTGTTCATACTGATAAATATTGAAATAATCAAACCCCAATATAAAGAAATATGTTTAGATAATTTTGCCAAAAAAACTAAATAATCGCGAAATATGGAAAAAAATGTAAATGAAATATTTGTGTTTCATTATTAGAACTTTAAAATCGTTGATAAAAAGATGCTATATTGAATATTTTCAATCCATCTGATAGTCTTTTTAAAATGAATCCAAGAAAACAAAAATGTTAGGATTTTTAGTGTGTAAATTATCAAAATTTTTGAGGGAAATATTTGGAGAATACGCTTCATGATACCTGTATATACAAAAAGTATATATAAAAAGATTTTTATTAAATTGTTTTGTTGTTATCATTTTAGATCGGCGAAACATGACATATGTTGAATAGAACCGTCCGCTGAAATGATAAAATCTCCGAACTATTTAATAATTAAAAAAGGCGTTTTGGGTGTCGTGAGTCGTCTACCTCCTCTAGGGTTCGGTTGACGATTCATTGCTTGCAACACGACCGTGTTTTCCATTCGAGATGGAAAACAGAGTAACAGGCAAAAAACGATTTATTTTGTTCACACCTCGGCCCAGTGGCGGCTCGTGGAAAAAAGAAATGGGTGTTCTGCAATCGAATCCACAGAAATAGACATTATCTTTAAAATTGAGAGTGTGCGTGGTGACAAGTTCGAGACTTCTGAATAAATAAAAGCGAAATTCAAAAAAAAATTTATTACACTTACAACTTGACTTACTCATCTTTTATAAATTAATTCAATCCTTCGTGATTTTTTAGAAGCGAATTTGTCGATAACTTTTCCATTGAAATTTTCTATTTCTCCAATCATCTTTTTTTCGATGGACAGCATGGAGAGAGCGTTTAATCTATCTTCAAGCATAGAATTCCTAAAAAACGTTTTTATTCGTTTTAAAGTTGAGAAGCATCTTTCAGCTTCAGATGTCGTCATTGGGATCGTAGCAAGAATTTCTAACAATTTTTTTGTTTCACAAAATGTTTCTTCTAAATTGTTTTGCATAATGAATTTTAAGAATGACACAGCGCCTTTTATACTTCTGCAGTCGCTTCTTGAATAGATTACTGATAATTCAGTACGTAAACGTTCTCTGTTCAATCCTGGATAGAATATACAAGTCATTTCTAAATTGTTGAAAGAAAATTCATTTTGATACCTTGGGAAGTTTTCAGAAAAAAATAAAGAAGCAGTTTGAAGATGTCCAGTGAAGGAAAGTCTGTCGTGCACGGTGGTAACAATTGCATCACACACTTCGATAGCGCTGATACGATTAGGATTTGCATTTATTGGAAAATTTAAACGTCTTTTTTTTGACATTGAAATTTCAGGGTTTTCATTATAAATCAATCTACTCGCCTCATCAATAATATCATCGATTGAGGTCCTCACTTTTGTAATATTTTCTTCAAAAATATTAATGGCATGTTGTGCTAAAGTTGGTTCAATTTTCCTTTGTTGAAATTGGTTGAAAAGAATATCTACATGTGGCATAACATGATGAAAAAAGCTCAACCAGAAAACGAAGATTGGATCGTTCAGCATTCGTCTGATTCCGGAAGCCGCACTGGCTACGTTTCTGTTCATAATATTTGATTCAATTTCTTCCATGCATTCAATTAAAGAATTCCTATGTTCGAAGACAACATTTACAGTTCAAATATTGAAATTCCAACGAGTAGAAGCTCCGTGAGGAATTTTTCTTTTAACAATCCTATCCAAAACTGCAATCCGTTGTGGTGAATTACTGAAAAATCCCGGAATGTCATGAAGATTTCCAAAAAATACTCGAACTTGGGGGTTGATAGATGCAGCATTAGAGATAATCAAATTTAGTTGGTGTACGTAACAATGAATAAAATGCGCAAAAGGGTATTTCTCTTTAATTTTCGCCTGAACCCCTGAATTTTGTCCACTCATTACAGCGGCTCCGTCATAGCTTTGGGCAATCAGTTTTTCCGGGGATTTTTCCAGAATGGGATCAAGAATTTGTCGTAGGTGTTTAGTAAGAGTTTCAGCATCAAGTTTTTCTGTTATCAGATAACCCCAAAAACGTTCTACAGGTTCTGAATTCCGCATGTATCGAAAAACTACAACCAATTGGGATTTCGCAGAAACATCTGTTGTTTCATCAGCCCTAATCGCTAAAAATGTAGCTGTTCTTATTTCAGACAATATTCGTTCATGACAAATCTCAAGCATGCATTCAAGTAAATCGTTTTGTATTTCTTTGGACGTACCTTTAAACACGGCGTTGTTCTTCAAATGGTCAGCTAAAAGTTTATCGAGCTCTGCAGAAAAATTAACTAACCCACGAAAGATTCCAGGATTCTCTGATGAATCCGTTTCATCATGGCCACGGAGAGATAATTCAAAAGCACCACAAAACTTTATGCAGTCTATAATTTTTGGAAGGGCGTACCTATTCTGTGCCACTTTTTCGTTGTATTTTTGAATGTGCAGCCAATATGACGAATCTAGCTGCTCTGCGATATTGACCTTTCCTAATAATGCCAATTCCATTTGATTGTGCATATGGGTTTTTGAATTTTCATGTTTTTTCATTTTTTCACTCAAATGGATTAAGTCGGTGACACCTGTCCGCGACCATGAATTTTCACCAATGAAAAGTACACAGGCAAAACAATATAGGGCATTTTTTTTGTTACATCCGCAAATCCACATATTCCGCGAATATATTTCTCGGTGAAAATGTCTTTTATAGGATTTTCCCCGACTAGAACCGGAAGCTTTTATGTTGATGTCTGGAAGAGGCCTACCATTTTCTTTAATTTTTACCTTTTCTTCGAAAGCATATTCGCTGAATTTCTTAACGTTGATTAAATTGTAAATTAAATCAAGCGCAGTAATATCCATTGTTAAAACAAAATAAGAAAACAGAAAGTCGATGCGACAACGACCGAATGAACGCACTATTCAAATACGTAATATACAGTAGTCGATTGTGATTACACGACTGCAAATTTTGCAGTCCAAATCTCTCATAAAGCATCGCACGTTAGCCTACTGGACGAATATACAACGCTTATAGAAGGGCATCTCTTACGGGCGAGTTTGGCTTTCCCCTTGGGTAACAAACAAACCTGTTATGTTACCCACTCGCTAGAGGCGCCACTTGTAATCAAAATATTTTACAACACTGTTGTCAGTTCTGCTGAAATTGCCTAGGTCTACGAACGTATATTTAACGATTGTATCGTTGATTCTACCGCTTCGGATTTTTTCGTACCAGCATTTTTATAACGAAAGAGGACATGGAAATAAGTAATGGGACGAATTCTTCAATGGCTGTCGTAATTTTCTGGTTCTCCTGTATGATTTTTTAAGGCGATATTAAGAGAAAATGAAAATTTTTGGATTTACTACTGTATAACTCCGTACTTTATTTTTAGTTACCGCATTTTCGATATTGACATGAAAAATATTGACCGTATATTATTCGTTTTTATAATGATTAAATGCACGTTTCCTTGAAGTTACCTTCTGAGAAATTGACTTTGGTGAGAGTGAAACTTCGGAAGGTTCGAGATATTGGATTATATTCCTAAATACAATCTCCGATTTTGTTTTGATTACGGCGCCAGTAGAAACAAGATTTTGAATTTCCGATGAATAAATCACTCAAACAAAAAATCAAGGTTGCGAGAAATCTCAGAGAGTGTAAGCGCCAGGAAGCATTTCGCACCCTTTGATATATTCTGTCTGATAATAAACACATTTTGAAATTTGCGGCCTAGTTACACCGATTACGTTCCACCTGCTCTTGTAGAAAGACGAGTTGCTTAGAGAATTGACACGTTTTGTTTCGCTTACGCTAAAGTTTGAAATTGAAAACGTAATTAATCTTCCTCCAAAGGGGTTGCATTATTATCGGTTTTGTCAGTGCACATGTTCGATATTTGCTTCAACTTGAATTTGTTTTTACATTCGCGTTTATGAACCATGCCGCCTCCACGTGCTTTATCTAATTATAAAGGCTGCAAAAATTCATTATCGAAATTATCCCATTTATCGTTTCATCGTTTTCCAAAGGATCCAGTACGGTAAGTAATGAAACAATACTATAATAAGGATCAGTGAAAAATCAATAACGAATAGAAATATGCATAAAATTTATCATTTTGATAAATGTTCCTATCTGGAATGTTTCTTACGTTTACACTAATTTTGTCATTTTAAAAAGTATATTAAATGTTGATTTATTCTCAATTACCTTTGTATTATTAAAATATTCTTGACAATATATTTTAATAAGTACATATATTGAACTTTTGTTGTAAATTGCAGACGTACAGATTGGATTTTTCGTAGTGGAAATCCAAAGTTGGCAGCTCTAAAAGAGCATCAATTGGTGAACATGCGGATTTGCTCAAACCACTTCACCCCGTCTGATTACAAAACAGGTACGACTCAATTATTAAAGAAAGCTGTGCCCTTAATGAAGAGTAGTAATAACAATAGTTCTTTTCAATCTGAATTGACGGATGATTTCAACGACCGCTCTAGTTTTTCTACAAATAATGTTCACAATAGTGTAACATTATCCCATAATAATCAAGATCAATTGAATGTTCAATCTAGTAAGGTCCATTTTACTCCTGAATTAAATGAAGTAATTCAAAATTATGAAAATATGGTTAATAATTTGAAAACTACAGTTTTAAATTTGAAAGAAAAATTAAATGATTCGGAATCAAGATACGCTGCTGAAGCATCTAAAGTGGAAATGTTTGTATTAAAAAATAATATTTTAAATTCAAAGTTGAAAATTCAACAGAAACAAATAAATACTTTAAAAAAAAAATTAGAAAAAACAAAGGAAGCTACTGAGTTTTCTGAACAATTCCATGAATTCGATGAAAAAATATATCTTACAATTTTTTTATATGCAAGTTAATCACATTAAACAAAGAAAATGGAATGATAATGAGAAGCAGTTTGCCTTATCTTTATATTATAAATCGCCTAAAACCTATTGCTTCTTACGCGAAAATAAAAAATTTGCTTTACCTTGCGTGAGTTTGATTCGAAAGTAGGTTAATAAATTAGATTTGCAACCGGGCTATTCAGAAAAATTATTGAAACTGTTGAAAATTAAGAGTGAAAGTATGAGCGTCTATGAAAAAGAATGTGTTTTAATGTGGGATGAGATGAGTATTAAAGAGTGGCTTGAGTACGATTGAAAACATGATTTAGTAGAGGGTTATTCAGATTTGGGAAATCACGGTCGCTTTGCTACTGTAGCGAATCATGTCTTAGTCGGGATGATTAGAGGTCGGCAAAGTAATTGGAGGCAGCCAATTTGTTATTATCTTTGCAAGAATAGTATCAGGGGGGGTATGCTTAAGGATATAATACCGGAGATGCTGGACATGATTGAAAAGACCACTTTGAAAGTCAAATCTATGGTTTGCGATTTGGGTACTCCCAATGCGTGTGCCATAAAATTATTGAATATAACGAAAGAATACCTTGAACGTTACGGACGAAAAATTTTTTTCAATTTCGATGCTCCTCATTTGATTAAATGTTTAAGAAATAATTTCAGACATTATAATTTTAAAAGCGAAAATGAAACCGTCTCTTGGGGTGCCATTCGTGAACTTTTTGAACATGAAAAAAACAATCCTTGTAAAGCCGCGCCGAAATTAACTATATCACACATTCATCCCAATCCATTCGAAAAAATGAAAGTCAGTTATGCCACGCAAATTTTCAGTAATAGTGTTTCAGCCGCTTTGTTAACTGGTGCTTTAAATCCAACAAATCCTTTATCTAACCCACATACTATCCCTACCGCTAATTTTATTAGAAAAGTAAACGATTTGTTCGATTGCTTAAATAGCAGACATCCTTATGATCCTAATCCCATGCGACGGCCTTCATCAGATAAAAATGAGCAAGTGACTAATTTTTTGAAAGAATCCTTAACTTTTGTACAATCTTGGGAATGCTCCGACAAAGATGGCAATATGGCTTATCCTCCCTCTTTGCCAGGTTTTTATTTAACAATAAATAGCATTCTTTTACAATGGAGGAAATGAAAACTGAGGGTGGATATTATTTGTTAACGTCGCGCTTACAACAAGATCCCCTAGAAAATTTATTTGGAGTTTTAAGAAATCGAGCCGGTCATAATAAAAACCCTACAGCAATGCAAGTTCGCAGAAATCTGCAATATTCTTCGGCTGCGACATTAAGATCAACTTCGCATTTAAAAAATTGTATACCTGACGGAACTGTCTCTTTATTAACGATTATTGATGATAGCGCTGATGGAAACGCCACTAAATCCGATTTTATAAATAGAAATCATTATAAAGATCAATTGGCGATGAGATTCAGGACGGATCTGAGCTATACGATTCAGAAACAGACACTGCAAGCGAAAACTCTTTTTCGGGCTACGAATCGGACGACACGGATACAGCTAGCGAATCCTTGTTATATTTCAAAAATGATTTAGGTGTTCATAATGATGATTCAATTTTGGTCACAACAGATTCATATGAATATTACGAGAGAGATTCATTTCCAAATGAAATGGATGAATCTGTTTCATTTCATGATGGTAATTGTGGGCTTTTAGTATCTCAAAATGCATTCAATTTGATGAATTTGCCTGAAAAAGTAACCGAAAGTGTTTTCAAGAAAGTAACTGATTCATGTACAATTCTGGATAGTTCAATAAAATATGTTGCAGGTTATATTGCTTACAAATCGGTACAAAAATCGCGTTGTGAACGTTGCAAATCGTCATTTCTTCGGGACAATAACAACTTTGAACAGAGTAATGATCTTCTGATATTCTTTAAAGCTTATAAAACATTGAATAATGAGGAATTGGGTCATCTTTCTGTTCCATCAGATCAGTTTACTGAAGTAATACAAACGGCCGTTAGAACATTCGAGAAATACTTTCTTGAGAATAGTTCTTGTCAAAATTTGGGTAAATTTTTAGTCAACAACATTACGTCTGCAATACAAAAAAACCATATCATATTCTTCGTGTTTGATGAATCCTGCAGATCACATAGAAGTAACGTCATTTCCTTTTTTGTGAGAGTACATATTTTTTATTTTCTCAAATGGATGAATGCTGAATATAAAGAGCAGAAACGGATTAAAAAAAATTATGACAACGGTAAATAAAGTCAGAAATTGAGAAATTTCCAACATTTTTAATGAGATTACGGATTGGTTTTATTTG
Source organism: Novius pumilus (assembly GCA_020654155.1). Taxonomy (NCBI): domain Eukaryota; kingdom Metazoa; phylum Arthropoda; class Insecta; order Coleoptera; family Coccinellidae; genus Novius; species Novius pumilus. The sequence continues at coordinate 60,866 of JAIFOV010000581.1, read as the reverse complement.
GAGGTTTATAATTTTTTCCTATAATTTCATTTTTCAATGTATTATTCATTGACTATATTCAGTTTGGTCCGATATATCATATTATTTGTCAATTCACCTCATGGTCTTCGTTAGATTCCTCATACATCGAAACGAATTTCTTAGTTCATTTAGTTCGTCCCTACAAGTTTAAGAAAGTGGTAGTTCTAAATATGTGATTGATTGTTGTTTCTGCATTTAACGAGGTTTTTTCTCTTTGAAATAAATGCTTAAATACTGAATATTCCCATGAATGAATTATAGTGAATATTGAAGAGGATAAAGACTTCTGTTGACTTTTGTTGGTAACTGCAAATAATAATTTGTGGTGGTACTATGAAACTAATATCGCATTCTGAATTTTTTCGTTCTGCTGTTTTTTCTGGCCTTTTGTCTTCTTTCAGATGCACCAATGATATGAAATCGAAAAGAACCGCTGAGAGGTTGCAAGGAGAGGAATATTGAATATGACCCAAATACGAATACAGATACCCACTTCGTGGCAGATGTTTTTCCTGAGCAAATATACTACGTATTTAAGTATTTATGTAATTATTTTATCCTCTGTCTACCGATACATAAATTGACAACACTAATTGTACGAATAATATATTTTTTTCTATTGTCAATCACCATTATAATTTCTTTCTGTCTTTTTGCAGGCTGAATTAGATACACTTTACGTAATTCAGTTATCTAAGTGATTAAAATATATTCGTATTTGTGTGTACATTTTAATTGATTGATTCCAAAAAGCTCTTCAGCATTTCAGAATCGTTAACAAAATACTTATTCGATATCCCAATAACGAATTGAAAATATTTTATTACAATTGAAATTAACGTTTATAAATATAGAATGTTTATAAAATAAACACAAGTACGAAATAAATCTTTGATCAAAATCCTTTTTCTACCTAATACCTAATAAAGAATGTGAGAAATCTTCTGTTGTCGGTAACGTAAAAAATTGCGATATATGCCTACCCGTGTTCCGCATTTCACGAACATGTCTAGCGTAAACCATAGGATTCGACTTGGCATCACTGCCGATGTCCAAAGCAGTAAGTGACGCCCAAACGATCGAAAAGCCATGCGCAACCGTCTAAATTAGACAAAGACAGAACGAAAATAGTTTCCCCTGCACCCCTGAAGCTTGGACCAAATCGTTACATGGGAAATATCGTTCTATAAGCGTTGTATATTCGTTGATTATTATATTTATTTACAACAGGTGGCTAACCAGTTTTTGACAAGATTCTGCGTTATGTAGCATAGCAAAACAAGAGAGATGGAAATATTTATCGACTGAAGGAACAGAATGTAAATATCTCGTTAACATAAATTAGCAGGGGCGGATTTAAGGTGGCTCCTAGGAGAAGCTCATTGGGATATATAATGGTGATATGTATATACAATGACGTAGGTGAGATGAAATGGTGAAAATACGATTCCATTCATTGATAAATTGACAAATACGTATGTTGGAATGGAAGATTGAATTTGAAATATATATGTTGTTGTACAACCCCTAAACAATGCGTTCATTATGTTTAAGATTATGCTTACTTAGCAATTTTGCAAATAGTATAAACAAAGAATATATACATACTGAACAAGAAGCGTCACTCTCGGTAATTTAGGAACAAAAACGTACTAACAGATTTTTGTGACCTTGAGCGAGTTTGGTGAGCCTGCGCACTAACAAAACGCTAGACACACGAACTCAGGAATTTATTCGAATTGATTATCGTTAAGTCAAATGGGATGGAAACAAATCAGACATGAAGTTTTGATTTTTGATTAACACAATAAGTTTTGAACGAAGAAAAACCATTTATCTCACGTAACTTTGGAACATATTTCCGTCGTCCCCTTAAATCCGGTCCTGGCAAGTTTTAAAGGTGTTTTAGCGCCAAAGTGAAATCTTATTTCTTATTGGTGCGAAATCAGCTGTTTATGTCAATCCGTTTCATTTGGTGAACGTGCGCACTAAAAATCCTATACGAATTTTGCGTGGGAGTGACGCTTCTTGTTCAGTATGTATATATTCTTTGGTATAAATAAGACCGCCATAAACGCGCGCGTCCAGTTCAGATTTATTATTCACGTTGTCAAGATCATTCGTTGTAACTTCCCCGATAATAAACGTAGGGTATTTTTGTACAATATACTACTGTTCTCCAAAATTAACGAAAAATTCATCATATACGCGTTTCAGCCTGAAACGAACGAATATAAAGTCGAAATTTTCAGGAAACCTATAGTTTTTTCACAAAAAATTAATGAAGATTTTACCTCAAAGTCGCTCCTTTTCACACCAATATTTCACTTATCATTTAATTTACAGAGCAGGAATATACTTCTATTGAATCTTTGAAATGTTTTCTTGAAAAACTCGTTGTTTTTTCTGAATTATTCCCATCATGCTGAGCGAAAAAGGATTATTTCTGAATAAAGTTCCGTTCTGTCAATATTTCAAGGTTAAATGACTGAAAGTGGGTCAAATGTAAAGGGTTCCATACACGTCAATATAAATACATCAAATATCGATATGAAAGTTGTAGCTGAAAAATAGAACTAATATTTTAAATCTTTATAATCGTAATCCATAATCAATATACCAAAAATACGAGGTTGGAACAAGTTAATTGAAAAATTGTTTAACTTACAAAATTTACTGACCGGAATAAAAGTTCTATCATATATTTTGATTGACTTAATTACAACTTCTGCAGCATTTTTAAAGTAACAAGATGCATTATAAATTTGAAATTTTATATATCCACAGTTGCCAAATACATTGAATACATTAGAAATTTTACAATATTTTCACAGTTGCCAAATACATTGAATACATTAGAAATTTTAAAATATTTCCACAGTTGCCAAATACATTGAATAAATTTGAAATTTTATATTTCCACAGTTGCCAAATACATTGAATACATTAGAAATTTTACAATATATCGACAGTTGCCATATATATTGAATAAATTAGAAATTTTACAATATTTTTAATATTAGTTTTTCTTTGTTGAACTATTGAATGGAGTTGATTAAAAAAGGTAGGTTCCGACTCACTCAGTTAACTTTCTAAATGAAAGTTTTCCAGCAAAGACCAACGAGGAGGTGTGAGTCACTTTGCCGGGAAAAGGTTTGGGATTGAAAAGGATTGTATTAGTTTGTGTTACAGGTGTTAGTTAATATTTTTGTATTTTTTTATAAAACGGAAACAAAAACAACGAAATCCAGAAAGACGAAAATCTGGAAAGGAACGAAGTGATGAAATGTAGAATTTTTCTAGTACAAGCCAAAAATTATTTACTTAACATAACACAACTTTTCAGTCAATGGGGGTACATTGCCCAACCATTTTGAAGAAATGGTCATTCGATCTGAAACCTTGAAATCGGCGATTGAAGTAAAACTGCGCTATGTAATAGTCGTAGTTATCCTTCGATCGACCAAATCTAGAAAGATCCACGTACTCCCTCCAAAGTCTTTCAATATGTTGAGTATGTGCAACTTCTCAGGATCAACAAAATTTTGGGAGTGATTGACCGTTAAATGTTGAAACCCTCATGACTGAGACTATCATGCTTTCAACAGTCTGAAATGATGGTTGTCCCAGGCAATATCCGATCCTTGATCACCTGCAATAATGTTTCCTGGGTCCTGTCTGGGACGGGAACAAAAAACATTTCTTGAATTTCTTTCAATTCCTCCAAAAATCCAGTGGCCGTCGATAATTCTGCCTCGATTGTACTTAGGTTTGCCAAATTTGGCTTCATCAATCTCGACAACCTTACCTACGCCCCTAGTTTTTCGGATTTGTCGGATATTAACGCGATAAACCTCACGACAGAAAACCGACCAATCAACTGCTGTTTTGGACGAGCACTTTGTTTCTTCCATTATTCGTTGCAAGTCCTACCATCCAACCAGTGACGAACGAGGTACAGATATCCTTAATGGTCAGGTTCGAGTTGGAGAAAAATGTTCCTTTTCTTGCCGTTACGTAAAGAACATCTAACCTTCACTCGTTTCCTGCGGAGTTGACGACCGTTTTGTAGACAGGACAATAGTAGGCACCTCGGCTTTCTGAAAGGAACACTGTACATTACATTTAGGACAGACCTTACCATCTGGATAAGCTCCGTGCTTTCGTAGAATTCGATGATCATCGCAGCTAAGCTTAGCAAACTCGTCAGGAAAATTTGCAACCTTCGCACTGCATCTTTACTTGCTCAGCAATCATCAGCAAATGGCCGAGAAACCGTTAGAAAATAAGCGCGAAAACAAATCGGACGGATAATAACCGTCACATTTTTAGCGCCAATTCACTTTCAATACACAACACAGAATTATTTAAAGAGATGCATTAGTATACGGAATAATTTATCCATTTCATATTTAAATGTACTGAGGTCGGATAAATCATGAGCGTGTGCGGACCTTTACTAAAATTTAATATGACATGCGCGAAATGGACTGACTTTGACAGATGTTCGCGACTTTCAAAAATTTCAGTTTTCAGGCATATTTTCCTTGAATTTATTAATAAAACCGTACAGTTTCATTGTAATAATGTAAAGCTTTATATAAGGAGGTTTCAATAGTTGGGCTTGTTTCACAATATCCGTAAAGTGACGATTAGGCTACTTTAAGTTAATCGAGATCAATCCACCGATTTCAGTTTCACAATGTCAAAGTTGTGTCAAGTGTCGATTAAAGTACCAAGTAATTTATAGGTCGGATGAAGTGGCAAGTAACGTAGTTATGTGAAGAGTAATTTCGAATTTGACAGTTGTCTCTCAAATTTATTTTTTGCTGAAGAGATTGCACATTGGTATTTCTATATTATTGAGGATGAATTCTAGCACATATAATTCTGGTTTCTTTTTAACATCTTTGTATTAAATTTTTAGGGCTTTCCCTGTTCTAATCAGAATTGCTATTGAAAGTCTCTTCGATTGTCTTCCAGCATTTCTTTTTATCGCTCAGGTAAACGCGTCACTTTTTCATTTTAGATCATGTCGTTTCCTCCTCTACTAAGTCAATGAATAAGTTAGACTCTTCTCTTGTGAGATTGACACTCGTTTCCGTTTCTGCAGCATGGTGGTACACTCGAAGTAAATTTCTTATAACAGATACCCGAATTCTACTACCACACAAAGTGAATAGTGGTTACTGAATGTCGAATAAACTTAAAACTTCAAACGATTCTCTTGATGAAAAGTAATAAATATGACTTTAAAAGCGATGTTGCCGGGTCTATCTTCCAATTAGTTACTCGGATGATAACCCTCATTTGTGGAACGAACTAATGTTTACTTGGAAGATTTAACCAGTACTTGAAATATATGACAAGTAACTACTTGAAAGTTTACTTCCACATTGTGAAACAGGCCTAAATGGAACAATAAGTGAAATATTGGTGTGAAATGATGTGACCTTGAGGTAAAATTTTCATTAATTTTTTGTGGGTATTTTTTTACAATATACTACTATTCTCCAATCTTGACGAAAAATTCACTATATACGCGTTTCAGCCTGAAACGAACGAATATCAAGTCGAAATTTTCAGGAAACCTACAGTTTTTTCACAAAAAATTAATGAAAATTTTACCTCAAGGTCACATCATTTCACACCAATATTTCACTTATTGTTCCATTTAGGGCCTGTTTCACAATGTGGAAGTAAACTTTCAAGTAGTTACTTGTCATATATTTCAAGTACTGGTTAAATCTTCCAAGTAAACATTAGTTCGTTCCACAAATGAGGGTTATCATCCGAGTAACTAATTGGAAGATAGACCCGGCAACATCGCTTTTAAAGTCATATTTATTACTTTCCATCAAGAGAATCGTTTGAAGTTTTAAGTTTATTCGACATTCAGTAACCACTATTCACTTTGTGTGGTAGTAGAATTCGGGGTATCTGTTATAAGAAATTTACTTCGAGTGTACCACCATGCTGCAGAAACGGGAAACGAGTGTCAATCTCACAAGTGAAGAGTCTAACTTATTCATTGACTTAGTAGAGGAGGAAACGACATGATCTAAAATGAAAAAGTGACGCGTTTACCTGGAGCGATAAAAAGAAATGCTGGAAGACAATCGAAGAGACTTTCAATAGCAATTTGATTAGAACAGGGAAAGCCCTAAAAATTTAATACAAAGATGTTAAAAAGAAACCAGAATTATATGTGCTAGAATTCATCCTCAATAATATAGAAATACCAATGTGCAATCTCTTCAGCAAAGAATAGAATTTGAGAGACAACTGTCAAATCTGAAATTACTCTTCACATAACTACGTTACTTGCCACTTCATCCGACCTATAAATTACTTGGTACTTTAATCGACACTTGACACAACTTTGACATTGTGAAACTGAAATCGGTGGATTGATCCTCGATTAACTTAAAAGTAGCCTAATCGTCACTTTACTTGATATTGTGAAACAAGCCCTTAACCTATTGAAACCTCCTTATAAGAAAGCTTTACATTATTACAATGAAACTGTACGGTTTTATTAATAAATTCAAGGAAAATATGCCTGAAAACTGAAATTTTCCGAAAGTCGCGAAACATCTGTCAAAGTCAGTCCATTTCGCGCATGTCATATTAAATTTAGTAAAGGTCCGCACACGCTCATGATTTATCCGACCTCAGTACATTTAAATATGAAATGGATAAATTATTCCGTATACTAATGCATCTCTTTAAATAATTCTGTGTTGTGTATTGAAAGGTAATAATGCCAAAATGTGACGGTTATTATTCCGACACATTTGTTTTCGCGCTTATTTTCTAACGGTTTCTCAGCCATTTGCTGATGATTGCTGAGCAAGTAAAGATGCAGTGCGAAGGTTGCAAATTTTCCTCTGACGAGTTTGCTAAGCTTAGCTGCGATGAACTCATCGAATTCCTACGAAAGCACGGAGCTTATCCAGATGGTAAGGTCTGTCCTAAATGTAATGTACAGTGTTCTTTCAGAAAGCCGAGGTGCCTACTATTGTCCTGTCTACAAACGGTCGTCAACTCCCGCAGGAAACGAGTGAAGGTTAGATGTTCTTACTACGTAACGGCAAGAAAAGGAACATTTTTCTCCAACTCGAACCTGACCATTGAGGATATCTGTACCTTCGTTCGTCACTGGTTGGATGGTAGGACCTTGCAACGAATAATGGAAGAAACAAAGAGCTCGTCCAAAACAGCAGTTGATTGGTCAGTTTTCTGTCGTGAGGTTTGTATCGCGTTAATATCCGACAAATCCGAAAAACTAGGGGGCGTAGGTAAGGTTGTCGAGATTGATGAAGCCAAATTTGGCAAACCTAAGTACAATCGAGGCAGAATTATCGACGGCCACTAGATTTTTGGAGGAATTGAAAGAAATTCCAAGAAATGTTTTTTGGTTCCCGTCCCAGACAGGACCCAGGAAACATTATTGCAGGTGATCAAGGATCGGATATTGCCTGGGACAACCATCATTTCAGACTGTTGGAAAGCTTATGATTGTCTCAGTCATGAGGGTTTCCAACATTTAACGGTCAATCACTCCCAAAATTTTGTTGATCCTGAGACAGAGGCACATACTCAACATATTGAAAGACTTTGGAGGAGGTACGTGGATCTTTTCCTAGATTTGGTCGATCGAAGGATAACTACGACTATTACATAGCGCAGTTTTACTTCAATCGCCGATTTCCAAGGTTTCCAGATCGAATGCACCATTTCTTCAAAATGGTTGGGCAATTGTACCCCCCCATTGACTGAAAATTGTTGTGTTATGTTAAGTAAATAATTTTTTTGGCTTGTACTAGAAAAATTCTACATTTCATCACTTCGTTCCTTTCCAAGATTTTCGTCTTTCTGGATTTCGTTGTTTTTGTTTCCGTTTTTATAAAAAATACAAAAATATTAACTAACACTGTAACACAAACTAATACAATCCTTTCAATCCCAAACCTTTTCCTGGCAAAGGTGACTCACACCTTCTCGTTGGTCTTTGCTGGAAAACTTTCATTTAGAAAGTAACTAAGTGAGTCGGAACCTACCTTTTTTAATCAACTCCATTCAATAGTTCAACAAAGAAAAACTAATATTAAAAATATTGTAAAATTTCAAATTTATAATGCATCTTGTTACTTTAAAAATGCTGCAGAAGTTGTAATCAAGTCAATCAAAATGTATGATAGAACTTTTATTCCGGTCAGTAAATTTTGTAAGTTAAACAATTTTTCAATTAACTTGTTCCAACCTCGTATTTTTTGGTATATTGATTATGGATTACGATTATAAAGATTTAAAATATTAGTTCTATTTTTCAGCTACAACTTTCATATCGATATTTGATGTATTTATATTGACGTGTATGGAACCCTTTACATTTGACCCACTTTCAGTCATTTAACCTTGAAATATTGACAGAACGGAACTTTATTCAGAAATAGTCCTTTTTTCGCTCAGCATGATGGGAATAATTCAGAAAACAACGAGTTTTTCAAGAAAACATTTCAAAGATTCAATAGAAGTATATTCCTGCTCTGTAAATTAAATGATAAGTGAAATATTGGTGTGAAAAGGAGCGACTTTGAGGTAAAATCTTCATTAATTTTTTGTGAAAAACTATAGGTTTCCTCATAGATAAAATAATAAATCAGATACCCTACTCTATAGCCGATTACGTTGGTGAGTTTCAGCGCACCCGGGCAGTATTTGGAACTAATCCCATAAGAGTAGACAAAGAGTGAGGGAGAGGAGAGAGAAAGATTTTTATACTCGTCCCTGTTTCCATTTAAACGTCGTTTGGCGCGTGTATGTAAGCGTTGTTTTTAAGTTTGGTGTTAGGTAAGTAGATATTCTGTACATGTTTTTATTCTACTAAATCCTTATTACCCTTTAGCTTTATTTTTAGAATACATAATGTGTTGAAAGTTTTAAACTAAATTAATGAATTTAAATATGGTTTACATTAACCTAACAGCAATTGTGTCACTATTTATTATAAAACTTTCAAGTAATAGTTTTGTTCCACATATTTATTCGCCCGAGTCCGTTTAATCTTATTTATAATCTTTCGAACGAAGGAAATGTTACTATGATTCTAAAAATGATATGGCAGATAATTTTCTTTCTTTTCAGATTATGGAAATTCAATTTTGTTATTTTAATGTACATAAATTTCAATTTTGTAGTGTTCATTGCCATAATTCTTTTCTCTTATTGGAATTGGGTTATTCAATTTGTAGTTTATATAATGATACTGGGTTCTTTATCAGAAAAACATTGATTTTGTTGGTATCAATTGTTTTGATTTTGCCCTACAATTTTCTTTCAAAAACAAATATTGATTTTGGTTTTGTTTCAGAACTCTACAGAATATTAAGGACTTCATTTCAGCAGATCGATCAGCTATATGAACATTTAAAGGTATATATGTAAATCTTTGACGTTATGAATAAATATCTGAATCCATGAAAAATGTTTTAAATGTAGTTATTTCCTGAGGTTAATGGACCTTCTTTAATAGTTAAGATTACTGCCGAGGGTGGCGCCACCATCAGCAAAGGGGTCGATAAATAGGAAACTATATCATCGGCTCGTTCATCATTAGTTCACAATACTCTCCGGGTGCGCGAAAGTCGAACACGTTCACAGAATATTAGTACTAAGTTTGGCATCTGATATATTATTTTATCTATGGGTTTCCTGAAAATTTCGACTTTATATTCGTTCGTTTCAGGCTGAAACGCGTATATGATGAATTTTTCGAATTTTGGAGAACAGTAGTATATTGTACAAAAATCCGTAAATTTTCGTCAAGATTGGAGAATAGTAGTATATTGTAAAAATACCGGACCTGGCTGACATTGGGTGCAGTGTTGCCAAACGCGCAACAAATTCCTTTGACAAAAGTAAATTAAAAGTTTGATCAAAAGGCTGTATTCTCTTTTAATTTAACGATAAAATTCATCACACCATTTGAATATGTGTATTATTTCGAGAACTATCATTTACCTGCTTGAAAACTGATATCGATAGAGAGTAACAAAATTTAAATGTAACAAACCTTTGCAACTTGAAAATGCGATATTTCGAGAAGTCCCCAATTATTGATCGAAAAATTTCAGATTCCGATTCTACGTTTAATATTCTTTCTAAAGCGCCCAAAAACGCGGTGATCCAAAAACCAGAAATGTGCTAAAAAATAAAACTAATCGATTTCCGTGAATTTTTCAAATAAAGCGTTATATTTCAAAAAGTCTACAATTATTGATCGAAAAATTTCAGATTCCGATTCTGCATTTAATACTCTATCCAAATCGCCCAAAACGCGGTGATCCAAAACCAGAAATGTGCTAAAAAAATAAAACTAATCGATTTCCATGAATTTTTCAAAAAAGCGTTATATTTCAAAAAGTCTACAATTATTGATCGAAAAATTTCAGATTCCGATTCTGCGTTTAATATTCTTTCCGAATCGCCCAAAAAGTGGTGATCCAAAACCAGAAATGTGCTAAAAAAATAAAACTAATCAATTTCCGTGAATTTTTCAAAAAAGCGTTATATTTCAAAAAGTCTACAATTATTGATCGAAAAAATTTCAGATTCCGATTCTGCATTTAATATTCTTTCCAAATCGCCCAAAAACGCGGTGATCCAAAAATCAGATCGAAAATAGTCTTAACCTTTAACCGCTACCTAGCGGTATCCCATACCGGCACTGTTGAACTTCCCCGCTAAGTTTTGAAATGAACTTCTGTTGACGCTTAGACTCTCAGCAGGGCACGACACTAGATAGGCGAATCCGAGCCACTAATTCGACGAGGAAAAGAGAACACATGAGAGGATAGAACTAGTCTATACACCTTTATAACCAACCTAATGGTTTCAAAAAATTAATAAAATGCGAACAAACTCTCCGTTTTTCAACTGCGCGGCGTTGGTAAAACTGATTTCAATGTCACGTGATCTTCAGCCGTTTCTAATTAGAAGGACGCTGTCGCCATTTGTCTGAATTATTATTATTATTATTTTTCAGTCTATTTATAGAATCAGAAGCCTCATCACTCTCTTTCTCGGTCATTGACAGATTGATAACAAAATCCAAACAATAAACATAACGTCGTCTTAGGATGGGTTTTTCGGTTCGGAATATCATAATTACTGGTGAAAGTGATGAGATTCTAACACGGTAATACATTTCTATTGTTGCAATATATTAAAATAAGCTGTATATTGATAGAAGATATGCTCATTCGATCTTAAGTCTATGCGTATCGTTAACATCTAGAATAATATCTTTTAATTATATTTATCCGTTCTTAGGCGGTTTACATCAATTAAAATTACACTGTGAAGATACCTAATAACTAAAATTTGATTTTAAATCTTAGAAAAAATCGATTTATTTTTTTCCTTTTACATAAAACAGGATGTTTTAAATATTATTTTGTATTGAAAAAAACACTTTTTCTCATTAAATTTGAATTTCAAGAATTTCGAAATGTGTTTAAAAAAAAAAAAAAAAAAAAAAAAAAAAAAAAAAAAAAAAAAAAAAAAAAAAAAAAAAAAAAAAAAAAAAAAAAAAAAAAAAAAAAAAAAAAAAAAAAAAAAAAAAAAAAAAAAAAAAAAAAAAAAAAAAAAAAAAAAAAAAAAAAAAAAAAAAAAAAAAAAAAAAAAAAAAAAAAAAAAAAAAAAAATTTTTTTTTTTTTTTTTTTTTTTTTTTTTTTTTTTTTTTTTTTTTTTTTTTTTTTTTTTTTTTTTTTTTTTTTTTTTTTTTTTTTTTTTTTTTTTTTTTTTTTTTTTTTTTTTTTTTTTTTTTTTTTTTTTTTTTTTTTTTTTTTTTTTTTTTTTTTTTTTTTTTTTTTTTTTTTTTTTTTTTTTTTTTTTTTTTTTTTTTTTTTTTTTTTTTTTTTTTTTTTTTTTTTTTTTTTTTTTTTTTTTTTTTTTTTTTTTTTTTTTTTTTTTTTAAAAATGTGCTGATTTTTAACGGAAGAAAAGTTTTTTTAAGGAAGTTGTTCTAAATTAATGTTCCCAGGTTTTTCAAAGGAAACCGAGTTTGAGCCTTTTAAAAACGGTTTGAAATCCGAAACAGGGTTTGGGATTTTTTAAATTAACCGTTAAACGCCAAAGAAAAAGGGAAACAAAATTTTTCTTTCAAACCCTCGCCTAAACCTTTTAAATTCGGTAAACTTCGCGCCAAATTGGATTGCAACGAATATTTTTATAAAAAATACAAAAATATTAACTAACACCTGTAACACAAACTAATACAATCCTTTTCAATCCCAAACCTTTTCCCGGCAAAGGTGACTCACACCTTCTCGTTGGTCTTTGCTGGAAAACTTTCATTTAGAAAGTAACTAAGTGAGTCGGAACCTACCTTTTTTAATCAACTCCATTCAATAGTTCAACAAAGAAAAACTAATATTAAAAATATTGTAAAATTTCAAATTTATAATGCATCTTGTTACTTTAAAAATGCTGCAGAAGTTGTAATTAAGTCAATCAAAATGTATGATAGAACTTTTATTCCGGTCAGTAAATTTTGTAAGTTAAACAATTTTTCAATTAACTTGTTCCAACCTCGTATTTTTGGTATATTGATTATGGATTACGATTATAAAGATTTAAAATATTAGTTCTATTTTTCAGCTACAACTTTCATATCGATATTTGATGTATTTATATTGACGTGTATGGAACCCTTTACATTTGACCCACTTTCAGTCATTTAACCTTAAAATATTGACAGAACGGAACTTTATTCAGAAATAGTCCTTTTTCGCTCAGCATGATGGGAATAATTCAGAAAAAACAACGAGTTTTTCAAGAAAACATTTCAAAGATTCAATAGAAGTATATTCCTGCTCTGTAAATTAAATGATAAGTGAAATATTGGTGTGAAAAGGAGCGACTTTGAGGTAAAATCTTCATTAATTTTTTGTGAAAAAACTATAGGTTTCCTCATAGATAAAATAATAAATCAGATACCCTACTCTATAGCCGATTACGTTGGTGAGTTTCAGCGCACCCCGGGCAGTATTTGGAACTAATCCCATAAGAGTAGACAAAGAGTGAGGGAGAGGGAGAGAGAAAGATTTTTTATACTCGTCCCTGTTTCCATTTAAACGTCGTTTGGCGCGTGTATGTGTAAGCGTTGTTTTTAAGTTTGGTGTTAGGTAAGTAGATATTCTGTACATGTTTTTATTCTACTAAATCCTTATTACCCTTTAGCTTTATTTTTAGAATACATAATGTGTTGAAAGTTTTAAACTAAATTAATGAATTTAAATATGGTTTACATTAACCTAACAGCAATTGTGTCACTATTTATTATAAAACTTTCAAGTAATAGTTTTGTTCCACATATTTATTCGCCCCGAGTCCGTTTAATCTTATTTATAATCTTTCGAACGAAGGAAATGTTACTATGATTCTAAAAAATGATATGGCAGATAATTTTCTTTTCTTTTTTCAGATTATGGAAATTCAATTTTTGTTATTTTAATGTACATAAATTTCAATTTTGTAGTGTTCATTGCCATAATTCTTTTTCTCTTATTGGAATTGGGTTATTCAATTTGTAGTTTATATAATGATACTGGGTTCTTTATCAGAAAAACATTGATTTTGTTGGTATCAATTGTTTTGATTTTGCCCTACAATTTTCTTTCAAAAAACAAATATTGATTTTGGTTTTTGTTTCAGAACTCTACAGAATATTAAGGACTTCATTTCAGCAGATCGATCAGCTATATGAACATTTAAAGGTATATATGTAAATCTTTGACGTTATGAATAAATATCTGAATCCATGAAAAAATGTTTTAAATGTAGTTATTTCCCTGAGGTTAATGGACCTTCTTTAATAGTTAAGATTACTGCCGAGGGTGGCGCCACCATCAGCAAAGGGGTCGATAAATAGGAAACTATATCATCGGCTCGTTCATCATTAGTTCACAATACTCTCCGGGGTGCGCGAAAGTCGAACACGTTCACAGAATATTAGTACTAAGTTTGGCATCTGATATATTATTTTATCTATGGGTTTCCTGAAAATTTCGACTTTATATTCGTTCGTTTCAGGCTGAAACGCGTATATGATGAATTTTTCGTTAATTTTGGAGAACAGTAGTATATTGTACAAAAATACCGTAAATTTTTCGTCAAGATTGGAGAATAGTAGTATATTGTAAAAAATACCGGACCTGGCTGACATTGGGTGCAGTGTTGCCAAACGCGCAACAAATTCCTTTGACAAAAGTAAATTAAAAGTTTGATCAAAAAGGCTGTATTCTCTTTTAATTTAACGATAAAATTCATCACACCATTTGAATATGTGTATTATTTCGAGAACTATCATTTACCTGCTTGAAAACTGATATCGATAGAGAGTAACAAAATTTAAATGTAACAAACCTTTGCAACTTGAAAATGCGATATTTCGAGAAGTCCCCAATTATTGATCGAAAAAATTTCAGATTCCGATTCTACGTTTAATATTCTTTCTAAAGCGCCCAAAAACGCGGTGATCCAAAAACCAGAAATGTGCTAAAAAAAATAAAACTAATCGATTTCCGTGAATTTTTCAAATAAAGCGTTATATTTCAAAAAGTCTACAATTATTGATCGAAAAAATTTCAGATTCCGATTCTGCATTTAATACTCTATCCAAATCGCCCAAAAACGCGGTGATCCAAAACCAGAAATGTGCTAAAAAAATAAAACTAATCGATTTCCATGAATTTTTCAAAAAAAGCGTTATATTTCAAAAAGTCTACAATTATTGATCGAAAAAATTTCAGATTCCGATTCTGCGTTTAATATTCTTTCCGAATCGCCCAAAAATGTGGTGATCCAAAAACCAGAAATGTGCTAAAAAAAAATAAAACTAATCAATTTCCGTGAATTTTTCAAAAAAAGCGTTATATTTCAAAAAGTCTACAATTATTGATCGAAAAAATTTCAGATTCCGATTCTGCATTTAATATTCTTTCCAAATCGCCCAAAAACGCGGTGATCCAAAAATCAGATCGAAAATAGTCTTAACCTTTAACCGCTACCTAGCGGTATCCCATACCGGCACTGTTGAACTTCCCCCGCTAAGTTTTGAAATGAACTTCTGTTGACGCTTAGACTCTCAGCAGGGCACGACACTAGATAGGCGAATCCGAGCCACTAATTCGACGAGGAAAAGAGAACACATGAGAGGATAGAACTAGTCTATACACCTTTATAACCAACCTAATGGTTTCAAAAAATTAATAAAATGCGAACAAACTCTCCGTTTTTCAACTGCGCGGCGTTGGTAAAACTGATTTCAATGTCACGTGATCTTCAGCCGTTTCTAATTAGAAGGACGCTGTCGCCATTTGTCTGAATTATTATTATTATTATTTTTTACAGATCTTTTATAGACCAGAAGCCCTACTCTCTTTCTCTCTCTGCTCTGTGTCTTAGGATGAGGTTGTTCGGAATATTTTACTGTGAAAGGATGAATCACATACCACATACACTAGGCAAAATATATAAAATAAGGTCATTTGACAGAAAATTATATACAAAATCATGCAGTTAACAATCAACATAACGTACTCCTTTAATTTTTTTTCGGTTGGTATATACATAATTCTGGGTTAAGTGTGATGACTTTTCTAACGAGCGGCAATTTTTATTTACATTTCTGTTGTTTTGGACTACCTATTTTAACAAAGGCTGTAATATTGATAAAAGATATGCCTCTTCGATCTTATAGGTCTATTGTGTATCGTTTCACTCTTAGAAAATATCTTTTGAATGTATATTTATCCCCAGTCCAGAGCATCAGTAATGTAACTGAAATTCACTTTATTGTGGCTTAATAGATAAATGATTTACAGCACCCAGTAATCTTATAGAAGGGGTCAGTTAGATAACTACCTAGACATCATTCACTGTTCCTTTTTTCGTTGCTGTGTACATAATTCTGTATTAACTGTGATACATTCTTCAAGTGATATAAATGATAACCGCAAGGGTTTTAAAAATTCACTCTGTTCTACTATATGAGGTGTGGATAGACCATATACAGGGATCATGTACTTAAATACTAACAAAAAATACGTCGTTATATTATTCGTTTTCGTTCATAAATACATCATTTAACTGTCTACATCTTTAACGAGCGGTTTTTATTCATATCACTGATATTCTGGGCTGGGAATGTTATTATTAAAGGCTCTGACATGGATGCTTTGCCATCCATGAAACAGATGCCACTTTTTTTGTCATTTTATGCTTTTGGCTCTATCGTGAATGTTATCATTCACGGATTACACTCTTTCACTTTTAATTTTTCTCAGTCCAGAGTGATATAAGTGACATACATTTTTTGATGAGCGGTTTTTTTATACATGCATTCATTAATTATTATGTCATCAGTCTGGATCAGTAGCAGTATTATCAAATAATTTAATCATGACAAATGTAATGATGGGTAACATACTGTTATTTGAAGAAAAACTCTTGAATTATATTATTTTTCTAAGTATATACATATTTCACATCGAAAGTCAGCTGCAATTGGTTTTTGATGATTTTTGGTATAGAAAAATGTAATTTTAAATTTTGATGTATTTCTGATCTATTTGTAATAAAAAATATTTAATTTCAGCATTGCTTTTTAATTCATATCCTATATTCTAAAGAATAAATGTAAGCAAGGTCAAGGAATTTTTCTCCGAAAAATTGAGGTTATGTAGAAATTATGAGTACAATTTTTTATTGCATATGGAAAATAACAAAAATCGATGCATTTGCAAGTCTAATTTCAATTGACTGCCTCAAAATCCGTGTATTTTGGTAGAAATTTCCTAAATAGTCAGGATATCCAACATATCGACAAAAATGAATAATTTTTAGATTACGAGTTTCGAATTTTTGAACAGAATATTTATTGTTTTTCATAAAAACAAACAGTTCCTAAATCAACCAAACTTGATAAAAAGTGGTAAATAGAGAGTTATGTTCATTTCCAAAAAGTATTCAAATTTGTAAGGTTTCCTACCTGGCTAGTCTGAAAGCCATTTATCTCTCTCTACCGACGTACCGAAATAGTGAACAGCAGATTAACATAGGAGTGCCGTTTCTTCTCTTTAGTTGTTCTGTGACTCTCAGTACCTTTCTAGTTCGCGTCGATGCGTACATCAGTAGCACAGAACAACTAAAGAGAAGAAACGGTACTCCTATGTTAATCTGCTGTTCACTATTTCGGTACGTCGGTAGAGAGAGATAGACGGCTTTCAGACTAGCCATGTGAAAACCTTACAAATTTGAATCCTTTGAAATGAACATAACTCTCTATTTACCACTTTTATCAAGTTTGGTTGATTTAGGAACTGTTTGTTTTTATGAAAAACAATAAATATTCTGTTCAAAAATTCGAAATTCGTAATCTAAAATTATTCATTTTGTCGTTATGTTGGATATCCTGACTGTTTAGAAATTTCTATCCCGAATTTTTACCAAAATACACGGATTTTGAGGCAGTCAATTGAAATTAGACTTGCAAATGCATCGATTTTGTTATTTTCCATATGCAATAAAATATTTCGATAAAAATTGTACTCATAATTTCTACATAACCTCAATTTTTCGGAGAAAAATTCCTTGACCTTGCTTACATTTATTCTTCAGAATATAGGATATGAATTATAAAGCAACGCTGAAATTAAATATTTTTTATTACAAATAGATCAGAAATACATCAAAAATCAAAATTTAAAATTACATTTTTCTATACCAAAAATCATCAAAAACCAATTGCAGCTGACTTTCGATGTGAAATATGTATATACTTAGAACAATAATATAATTCAAGAGTTTTTCTTCAAATAACAGTAAGTTACCCATCTAGGTATACATTTGTCATGATTAAATTATTTGATAATACTGCTACTGATCCATATACATAATACATAATAATTATTGAATATATAAAAAAACCGCTCATCAAAAAATGTATGTCATTTATATCACTCTGGACTGAGAAAAATTAAAAGTGAAAGGGCGTGTAATCCGTGAATGATAACATTCACGACAGAGCCAAAAAGCATAAAATGACAAAAAAAGTGGCATCTGTTTCATGGATGGCAAAGCATCCATGTCAGAGCCTTTAATAATAACATTCACAGCCCAAAATGTCAGTGATATGAATAAAAACCGCTCGTTAAAGATGTAGACAGTTAAATGATGTATGAACGAAAACGAATAATATAACGATGTATTTTTTGTTAGTATTTAAGTACATGATCCCTGTATATGGTCTATCCACACCTCATACAGTAGAACAGAGTGAATTTTTTAAAACCCCCCCGCGGTTATCATTTATATCACTTGAAGAATGTATCACAGTTAATACAGAATTATGTACACAGCAACGAAAAAAGGAACAGTGAATGTTGTCTAGGTAGTTATCTAACTGACCCCTTCTATAAGATTACTGGGTGCTGTAAATCATTTATCTATTAAGCCACAGTAAAGTGAATTTCAGTTACATTACTGATGCTCTGGACTGAGGATAAATATACATTCAAAAGATATTTTCTCTCCGAGTTAAACGATACACAATAGATCTGAAAGTTCGCAGAGGCATATCTTTATCAATATTACAGCCTTTGTTAAAATAGGTAGTCCAAAACAACAGAAATGTAAATAAAAATTGCCGCTCGTTAGAAAAGTCATCACAGTTAACCCAGAATTATGTATATACTAACCGAAAAAAAAGGAGTACATTATGTTGATTGTTAACTGCATAATTTTGTATATAATTTTCTGTCAAATGACCTTATTTTATATATTTTGCCTAGTGTATGTGGTATGTGATTCATTCTTTCACAGTAAAATATTCCGAACAACCTCATCCTAAGACACAAAGCAGAGAGAGAAAGAGAGTAGGGCTTCTGGTCTATAAAAGATCTGTAAAAAATAATAATAATAATAATAATATTTAATATATTGTAGATATACCATTTGAAGTATAGCGGCAAGTGTCAGATACGTCCTGACCCAACAGAGTACTTATTATCAATGTCGACAGTCTGGAGCAGCGACGGTGAAAGGAAAAATGACATTGCCACTATTTTTAATGTAAATACTTCCCATATCTGCCCTAAGAAAACTTCAGTTCAAAACAGATAAGACTTTAATCATCAGCTGCAATTGGTTTTAACCAGCGTTTCAGACATGTAATTTCATATTCTTTTGTTTTCTTTTGGACGAATAAAAACCTGTTAAAGTATAGTATCAGTATCAATTATCGAATAATGACTTATAAATCATATCATACCTGGAAATATCTGTTGGAAATCTAAAAAATGTTTTTCCACGATTGTTGCGTCTAGTGTGCTCTGTATTATTTTATGTAGTCAGGCAGTGGGCCTTTTTATTTAATCGTACTTGCTTATTTCCGGCTCAATGGCTTCAGGAGGCACTTATATCGCAGTTAATCGTCGGGTGTAGAGACGACGAACTTAGATTGCATTTGATGCATCACGCCGAGTTTGAATCATTCGAGAAGGCAGTCAGTGCAGCTTCGTCATTTATCGAATCGAAGAAAGCGTCGAAGAACCCAAAAGAGAGGACTACGTTTGAAACCTCGGAAGAAGCGTTGCCTGTTAATGCTCATTATCGGAATAAGAAGTTCAATAGCTGTCGTCGTAGTCATGGTGGAGGCGTCAGGAGAAAATTTCAGAATAATTCCGGTAATGCCAACAGTTATGTGAATCAAAACCGTTATTGTTTCCGTTGCGGTGATGACGACCATATTGCATCCAACTGTAATTTTAAAAACCCCTATTGCACGAACTGCAAGAGGAACGGTCACGTTACCAAAATTTGCAACGTGAGGAGTCAACCTGCGTCAGCATCAGCTTCAAAAAAAGAAGTTAAAGGTATCACAGAGGATGAAGTTGAAATTTTTGATTTTTTCGCTTATTCAAACAAGGGCGACTCCAAGATCATTATGGAGATCAAAGTGAACGATGCATTGATACCGTTCGAGTTCGACTCCGGTGCAAGTACTTCGATTATCTCAAAGAGTTTATTCGATAAGTATTTTTTAAATCATATAATTTCTCCCAGTACGGTAATGTTGCGTTCAGCATTTGGTAATGTTGTTAAGACGTTGGGTACTTTTCAATGTGATATTAATTTTCAGAACCGCAGTGTAAAGAATCTTGACTTGCTAGTCGTTGACTGCCCGAACGGAGCTATCGTCGGTAGGCCTTGGCTTCGTGCGTTGGGAATTATCGATGCCAAGAATAATGTGAATTTGCATTTTGAGCGTGCGATGGAAGTTAAGACAGTTGAATTAGAAAATGCGTTGCAAGGTGTCCTTGGGAAATATAAAAATTCTGTTTTCGGTGAGGGTATCGGTAAAGCTAAGAATTTCCATTGTTCTCTTGAAGTTAAAAAAGATGCCAAGCCGATCTATCTAAAAGCTAGGACACTGCCATTCGCAATTAAAGACAAAGTTACAAATGAAATCCTTAAGCACGAACGTCAAGGGGTTTTAGAAAAAACATACATTTCAGAGTGGGGAACCCCAATTGTTCCGGTGTTGCAATCGGGGGATCGAGTCCGTATATGCGCGGATTATAAGAGTACCGTAAACCCCGAATTGTCGATGATGTCTATCCGATTCCACACATTGATGAAATATGTTCGAAGTTAAATGGAGGAAAAATTTTTTGTAAGCTAGACATTTCTAGAGCTTACTTACACCTCCCAGTTTCTGATGAGACAGCTGCGGTTCAAACAATTACTACTCACCTGGGAAACTTTAAAGTAAAAAGATTCTTTTTCTTCTGCTTCACGAAAGCTTACTAGCTTGTTTCACCCATTTTCCTCCTCTCGTTCTTGAGTTGTTGAGGTCCAGCTGTCCTTCCACCTTTTTCGCGGTCTCCCTACGGGTCGTTTGGATGCTGGCCTTCCGTTTCTAGCGATTTTCGCTATTCTGTCGTCTGACATACGTGAGACATGTTCATTCCAGAACCTTCTTCTCGCGCGGATCCATCGAACTATGTCCTCCATCTGGCATTCTTTTCTGATCTCGTCGCTTCTTCTCTGGTCTCTCAATGTGTTTCCCGTGATTGCCCTCAACACTCGCATCTCGTTTGTTCGTGCCATTCTTTTAGTTTCAGCTGTGTCTGCTCTTGTTTCCGCCGCGTATGTCATTACGGGTCTGACACAAGCTTTGTAAATTCTCATTTTACTGGTTGTTGTCATGCAGTTGTTCCTCCAGATGATATTCCTTAAAGCCCCGCTATTCTGGCTGCCTTCACTTTTCGTACGTTGTGTATTATCCTGTCCATTATCAGATTAAATAACAGTGGACTAAGACTATCTCCCTGTCTCACTCCTTGGTTGATCTTTACTTTATCGGTTGTGGTTGCTCTTGTCTTGACTGTGGTAGTATTGCCTGTGTTTAGTTGTTTGATCGTCTCTACTATGTTTGGATGAACTCCTCTGTTCTTCAGTTCGTCCACAACATCCGTCAGTTGCATTCTGTCGAATGCCTTACTCAAGTCTATAAAACACATGTACGCAGGTTTGTCATATTCAATAGACTTCTCTATTATTTGTCTAACAACGAATACAGCGTCGACCGTGGAACGATTCTTGCGGAAACCTTGTTGTTCTTCACTTAGTGTCGTGTGTTGCAATATTTGTTGTCCCAGCATGCGAGTGAACAGTTTCATGGAGGTGTTCAATAATGATATTCCTCTGTAGTTTGCTGGATCTGATATTTTCCCTTTTGAATAGAGGTATTGTTATGCTCTCTTTCCATTCGTCTGGTATTACTGCACTTCCTAGGATTTTATTGAGTAGTTCGGTGAGCTGTTCAGCCAATCTTACTCCTCCCTGTTTCAACAGTTCATTAGGAATGTTGTCTGGACCGGGAGTTTTTCCGTTTTGAGATGTTTCATTCCGTCCATCACTTCTTCTGTTGTAACTCGCTTGTCCTCTTCCAAGCTTATTGCATATTCTCGTCGCAGCTTTTGTCTCCTTTCTAGTCGCTGGTCATTATCCTGGGAGTGTAGATTTGTGAAGTACTCTTTCCATTTATCCGCGGTGATGTTATGTATTTGTACTGTCTCATTTACTTCTTTTTTCACGGCTCTCAACATCTTCCAAATGCGCTTTTGAGTTCCATATAAGTCATTTTCCATCTCTCGACTAAAGTTCTCCCAATGTTCTTTCTTTATCTCTCTAATTCTATTATTGACTCTGTTCCTAATTTCAGCATACTTTAGAAAGTTTCTCGGGGTCTTGTTATTTATATATGTTAGATGTGCCTCCTTCTTTTCTTGTGCCAGATTTTTTACTTCCGATGTGAACCAGGGCTTCTCTCTCCGCTGATGTGAGGTTGCCTTGATTGTCCTCTTCCCCAGCGTTTCATCGGCTGCTTCATTTATGTTCTTTAGAGTACTTTCCATGCCTCGTTTACCGTATGTTGGTCACCGATTGGTGTTCCCTCTATTTTGTTTGTCAATCGTCTCCTATATAAGTCAAGTATGCTCTCCGTTTTTAGGGACTCGATATTGAACTTTGTTACTGGATCATGTTGTCTGTCCGCTTTTGTTGGTCTTCTCATTCCAGATATTATACATGCACCAAATTGTGGTCAGACCCTATGTTTGCCGATGTTAATGATCTAATATCTACCACTTGTTCTGGTACAATTGCTCTATTCGTAAGGATGTAGTCTATTGTAGAAGTTACACCCTACTCCCACGGAAGGTAATCTTATGTTGAGGTTTGTGACTAAAGTATGTGTTGTTGATTCTTAGCTCGTTGTAGGTGCAGAATTCGATGAGCATCTCTCCCCGGTCATTTATGATGTCTTCGTTGAACACGTTCTTAATTCCTGGAATTATCTCGTTACCTACTCTCCCGTTCATATCCCCCATGATAATAATTTGGTCTTGCTTGGGTATTTTGTCGACTGTTAATTGCAATTGCTCATAGAAGTCAAGGGCTTCCTGTGTTGGCTTTCCAGTATCCGGTGCATAGGCTGATATTATGTGTGTGAAGTGGTTCTCCATTTTCAGGCTGATTTTTAGAATTCGATCGCTCCGATATTCGATGTCACTGATGATGTTCTGATATTTGTGATCTATGAGTACTCCCACTCCCGAAGTCGCTCTAGTTTCTTTTGGCCTCCCGGAGTATATCAGGATGTAATCTCCATACTGTTCGGTTCCTTTCCCTCTCTGCTTCGTCTCGGAGATTGTGCAGATGTCTATTTTCTTGTTTCGCAGTTCCAGAATGATTTCCTGGTCCCTTCCACTAAAAGATCTTACGTTCCAGCATCCTATCCTCAGTTGTGTCCTCTTCCTCTTCCTTCTCATCTTCGTGTTTCCTCTCGTGTTCCTTATTCTTGCTTGGTCCGTCATCAGTAAATCCGTCGTGTTCCGAGGCTTGCTTTGGGTTCTGTGAGCAGTGTTTCTTTTGATTACATAGGGTAGGTCGCTAGCCTCACCCTACAACCCTCCTCCTTTATCCGGGCTTGGGACCGGCAATGGCAGCTATTGGGCTACTCAATCCACCCAACACCTACCACAGGCGGAGTAAGTAAAAAGATTGTTTTTTGGAATCAAGAATGCTCCGAGCATATTTCAGAGATACATTGACCAGTTGTTGTCCGGCCTACCTGGAGTATCTGTTTTCTTTCATGATATCAAAATTCAGAGGGGGAGCGAGAGAGAGCTCTTATCCCGGCTGGAAGACGTTCTTCGGGTGCTCGATGAAAATGGCTTGAAATTAAATAAAAAGAAATGCGTTTTCATGGCTCCTTCGATTACGTATTTAGGATTATTAATAGATAGAGACGGTATTCATAAGACTACCGACAAGATTAACGCAGTGTTGCAAGCCGAGCGTCCGGAGAACGTGAGTCAGTTACGTAGTTTTCTGGGTCTTGTTAATTATTATGGGAAATTTATCCCAAATCATGCGTCACGTTTGGAGCCTTTGCATGCGTTACTCCGAGGTGGAACGGACTTCAATTGATAAGTGCGAGCGGGCATTTACAGAACTTAAGGATGAGGTCGCCAGTGATAGGGTCTTAATGCGTTTTAACCCAAAACTTCCTATAGTTTTGGCTACCGATGCGTCGGATTATGGTATTGGTGCGGTCCTCTGTCATCGTGTCGAAAATGAAAATGGAGAAAATATTGAGAAACCAGTTGCATTTATATCAAGAACGCTCACGACGACGGAGAGGAAGTACAGTGCTATCGATAAAGAGGCACTGGCTATAGTTTGGAGTGTGAAGCGGTTTTACAACTATATTTTTGGAACCGAATTCATTTTGGTGTGTGACAATCAAGCGCTCACGCACATTATGCATCCAACGAAGAGTTTACCTACCCTGGCTAGTACTCGCCTTATGCACTATGCAGTCACCCTCTCTGCTTTCCGCTATGTAATTCAGCACCGGTCATCTCAAGGCAATGCAAATGCCGATTTCTGCTCGCGTTTTCCTTTTTTGCAAACGGAGGCACCGAAAGAAGATGATATTCACGCAATTTATCAAATGGAAGTGTTAGAAGCTGCCAGATCGCTCTCATATGAAAAATTGAGACAAGAATTAATTCGCGATGAACTTACGAAGAAAATCATTCTGGGGCTAAAAAGCGGCAAAGAATATGATGACTATAATTTACTCGGAGGCTTGCTTGTCCGTGGCGATAGGATTGTTATACCGAAAGCTCTACAAGGAGAGGTACTCGAGGAACTCCATATCGGCCACCTGGGCATCGTCCGAATGAAGAATCTCGCCCGGGCTCATGTGTTCTGGCCTAAAATCGACCAGGATATTGAAAATGTTGTGAAGTCATGCACGGTTTGCCGGCAGAAATCAGCGATGCCGACCAAAGTTTATCATCCCTGGGAACAGGCTGGCCAGGCTTGGTATCGTATTCACGCAGATTTCGCTGAGATAGATGGTAAATACTTCCTACTGGTCGTTGACGCGTACTCCAAGTGGCTCGAAGTAGTACAAGTTTCTTCAACATCGGCCACCGCTACCATGCCACATTTAAGCAGTCCGCAGACGGGTCGACGCGCGATGTGGTCGACGCGATTATGTAATATCCTAGTTCGTACGATTCATACGACGACTGCAACTGTCTACCGCACACGGGTCGATTCACTTCATTTCCCGCCTTTTAAGCTCGTACCCTAGTTAACCTCACACCTGTTTTATTTGTTTCAAAAAGGGTTATAATGAATACTTCAAGTGATGAAGAAGATGTTGTTATGCTTTTATGGCATAGGAGGGTGCGAAGAAGAAGACATAGGAAAATGTGGGTACATCCATATATTGAGAGGAACTTTAATCGTCGTTTATTTGTGGCTGCAAGGGAGCTGCAAGAAAGCGACACGAAATTTTTGGCGTTTTATCGGATGTCAAAGAATTCCTACATTCATCTCGTAGAAATTCTTAAGCCATTTGTCCATTACATGGATACCAATATGAGGGAGTGTATTAGCATCGAGGAACGAGTTCTAATCACGCTAAGGTAATAAGTAATTTTGAATGATGATGTAATTTGACCAAATTTCGTAGCTTTTTCATATATTAATATAATTAAACTCGTACGATTATCATCATTTCTAAAGAGCTTCAAAACTATGACTGTTAAATTAAACACCTAGATATGCTGTCTACATAATTTTCGGGTTAGGAAATTTTTGAATACTGGTATTAAGTATTGCTAAAGGAAAAATGAATTGAATTTTTATAAAAAAATTTATTCAGTTTTTGAATTTGGCGTTTAGGTTAAAAAAGAATAAAAACTAAATGATTTATTGATCTCCCGGCTCTTCTATATTATTTTGGTTAGACAGATCGTCTATTCTGCTTAAGCAATCTCTCTTAAATTGCCTCACCTGATAATCATTCAGATTGATCAAATCAGGGAGTAAACTTAAAAGAAAATTTTTTAAGCCTTCCTCCCGCTTGTTTACTTCGGGCAGACCACCCGATAGTTTCGCCTGCTTGGCAGTGAAATATGATGAAAAGGCCTCATCTGCAGCACAGTTTCCAGTCAATTTTCTTTTTCGTATTGGCTGGCCATTTGGTCCCCGTTCTGCAGCGGGCCTTTGTAATGGAAATGAAGATGGACTATTCAAAATTTGGGGTGAAAATTGAACGTCCATGTCTTCGTCGTCGACATCTTCGGATTGTTCCTCGATGATGATGTCGCTACTTTGGGACTCGCCTAAGTTTCCTGATGGAGTCCCAGCCACTTTAACAAAGGGAACGGCGAATTGCATAGCGTCCATTAGATAATAAGGCCTCTTCTTCGTTGCACCGCTCCCACTTGCTTTAGGTTTCAGATTTCGTACAAAGGTGCTTCTCAAATTGCGCCATTTTTCTTTGCATTCGTTCACTAACATCAGTAAAATTAAATTAATTTAGCATCGTACATATACATTTTAATTGAATAATCGTCATGAACGGATTATCACGAAGTTCAATGATTATGTGAATTCAATATTTTTTGTCAAATAATAGAGATATGGAAATTTTTCAGCCGAGTGAATTTCATGTCATGTTCATTTTCAGCTATTTGGCTACTGGTTGCACTTTTGTTTCTTTGGGACTGTATTTTTGTAGAGGCGAAACTACAGTTGGGCAAATTGTCTATGAAATGTGCGAAATAATATGGAACAAACTGAAAGACACATATATGCCTTGTCCAACAGGCGATGACTGGATTAACATTGCCGAACGTTTCCAAACACTTTGGAACCTCCCGAATTGTTTAGGAGCTTTGGATGGGAAACACGTCCGCATCGAAAAGCTTCCTAACACTGGATCGACGAACTTCAATTACAAATCTTATCATTCGATCGTACTTTTAGGATGTTGTGATGCTGATGGCATTTTCACCATGATCGAAACCGGCTATGCTGGTAGAAACAGTGATGGGGGTATTTTTAGAGCTTCAGAAATGAAAAGAAAAATATGCAATGCACAACTGGATATTCCACCACCATCAAGACTTCCATTTGACGATAACAATGATAGTCTATTTCCCTATTATTTCGTCGGAGACGAAGCTTTTCCTCTGTCTCGGTACTTATTAAGACCTTACTGCAAACGCATATTGAATAATAAAAGGAGAATTTTCAATTATCGTTTGAGCAGAGGAAGAAAAATCGTCGAATGCTCGTTCGGAATGATGAGCAAAAAATTTGGAGTACTTAATACCGCTATACGATGCCGTAATGAAGAAAATATTATTAATATTATAAAAAGCGTTTGCGTTCTCCATAACTTCGTTAGAAAAAGAGAAGGAATTCAGTATTCATCACAAGAGTTGCAACAAAATATACGGAATCCTAGATCTGATATTCAAATGCCTGTATCAGATCGCATTGAAATAAACAGTTGTTCGTCCGCTTATACATTACGGGATTATTTAACTAATTATTTTTTAACACCAATGGCATCACTGCCTTGGCAGTGGAATTACTGTGTTTAGTTTTTACAATGTTTTTTAGTTTTTTTTTTGAGCGATTTTTATTCAAATCTATTGGCAATATCATTTGTTTTAACTTCAATATTTTTAGTAGTACGTTTAATTTTGTTATATTCCCAAATATATCATTTTTTTCATATATGTTGTTTTTGCTTTGGCATCAGAATGTACATTTAATTTTAGTTATTCGCTGATAACTTAAAATCCTTACCTGCCAAATTCACTTCTTTTGCTACGTTTTGCCATGCCCTTTCAGTTGCGTCTCTTTTTGAATATTCTACCATTCTATAATCGTACAATTCGGGATACTTCTCAATCTCACCGACAAACCTCAAATTAAAAGCCTGGAAATGATATTTTTCATTTAATGCCAAACATTGTTATACAACTTTATTTTTGGGGTAAGAGCTTATCGGGTGCCAAGCGCTGGACGAACGCCGCTTGGTAACAAGCGACAATAGGCGAAGGGAATTTTTAGTAGTAGATAAGGAGTAGACAGGGAGGACGGTCGCTGAGTGGACGTGCACGTGAGTGTTTTATTACCCCACAATATTTATATTTGATGAGGAACTAAGCTAATCTGTAATATTTCATATTTGATTTTCATTATTTGACATTAATAAATTTGATTTGATGAATTTAATATTATACATAGGTAGAGAAAGACGAAATATTTCTTAAATTGACGATGTATTATTCGTAAATAATAAATTTTATAATTTTCGATCCATTCTCAAGTTATTTCGATCTATCAAATTAATATAAATATAATAAAACATGTACAAAGTATCCGCAACTTACCTCCATGACGCGCGAAACACACGATTCACTCGAACTCTCAGCTTCTCTGCTGATCGCGTACGATTTGAAACGAGGAGATTTTAAATCGTGCGTTTGAAATCGACCAGAAATCGACCCGTGCGCGGGATGCGCATCACTTACATTGGAAGTAGAGTGGAGGGGATATCGATACGCGGCTGGAATCGTATCGACCACATCGCGCGTCGACCCGTCTGCGGACTGCCTTACGTGAAATGTTTGCGCGTTACGGCCTACCCTATATACTGGTTACTGACAATGGACCAACTTTCCACGGCAAGGAATTTCAAGAATTCGTTCTCGAAAACGGAATCGCGCATAAGTTCACACCGCCGTATCATCCCAATTCCAACGGCCAGGTGGAACGTTATGTCCGCACTTTTAAAGATGCTATTAAAGCTGATTCTTCTTCAGTTGATATCAGGTCTAAGATAGCTCGATTTTTGTTTAGTTTCCCCCCCAGTTCCCCCAGTTCCAGCACTGGATACAATCCATCTGAGCTTTTGTTAGGGCGGCCTCTCAGGTCTCGTCTTGATTTATTACGCTGGCAAGGTAAAGTTAAGGATACGAATTTTTCGAAAAAACCTAGGTCTCTTAAACCTGGTTCCCCTGTCATTTTTCGAGATTATATAATATCTAATAAGAAATGGGGGGAGGGTATGCTTTTGAGCAACAATGGAAATTTAACGCATTCGATTAAACCTAATTCCGGTTCAAATTTAGTTTTCCGCCATGCTGATCAAATAATTCCAGTTCCGCAAGGAACTGGAATGGAGCGACGGCCTATTTTCTCGACGCCCGATCCTGTAACGCATTCTACTTCAGCTTCACAAAGCAAAACTCCGGCAGCTCCTTGTACGGTGGATCGTGATTGCCAGCCACATGTAACAGGGTCTCCGACGCCATCGCCCTCGTATGCGCAAGTTGCGGCAACGCCAGTTGTTTCTAAGCGGAACAGATTTAAAACTAGGCGTTTAATTGAAGAGATGGACTAGAAATATTGTTGAATTAAAAAAAAAAAATACGGGGGGGAGTGTTGCGTCTAGTGTGCTTTGTATTATTTTATGTAGTCAGGCAGTGGGCGTTTTTATAAAAGTCAGGGCAGGGTTTTGGTTTGAGGAAAGTGCATGAATCTAAAAAAAAATTATTGTAATACAAACTTTGATCAATCCTGAGCCCAAAAATACCACTCTTATCACTGAGAGATATACCGTTCAAAAATTATAGCCATTTGAAAATTGATGATTTCCGTACATTAATCCTTCATTCGGGTACCGTATCGGGAAGTATCGACAGCGATCGGCACCGATCAGCTGATGGAGAGGTACGCGACGAAGTTCGCATTGATGCCACGCTTAACGGAAAGTCGTTTCTGCTCAGACTATATACCGTATTATAGGGCAGTTATCCTACTAGAATGATCGGAGCCACGATTATCAGTACATATTGCAACTGTGTAAGAAAATTGATCACGTCAAATAACTGCGAGTGGCGGTATCTATGTTATCTAATATGACATTACTCGATGGAAACAAGAAATCTTTATTGTTGACCGGATTCGGAATTAAATATTACGTAAAGTGTTAAAGGTCGCGCACCACTTTAGGTTATAAAATATGAGTAACAAGGGGTGAAATGAAATATACGCAACGGGAAATCTTTAAATTACTAGACGTTTATCTTATATTCATAAATAAAATGGAGCATTCCTAACGCGAATCTCCAAGGAGCGCTACATTGGAAAATGGACCAAAAGTAAAATCGTTAAATAGGAAAGGTCAAATTAATATTAAATGTTCGTTTTGAAATCATTTATTTTTTCATGGTAAGAAAATAATTACCAATTTTACGAGGTTGTTGACAGTTCACCCTGTGGTGGAGGAATTGAACGAAAACAATAGGTAACCCTAACCGGTCAGGGTATTGAACTGGAGCAACTACTAACGAAAAGAAGTTTCGGATATAGTATGGTATTTTTTTCTTACCGATGCAAAACCAAAATGAAACGAAATGATAAGTTCATATAATTTTACTCACCCACGTGTATGTACGTACTCAAAACTTCATCTACAATTCTTCGTTCCTCTCGCAACGGCCATGCGCACCCCACCTTCCACCGGAGGTGCGTGGAGCGCACAACACGCAGGAACATATGGTACATCTGAACATACCGCCCGCCTTGCTGCTTCGGCAGCAATAAAACAAAGCCATAGACGAAAAACAAATGTAAAAAGAAACAATTATTACAATTCAGCTGCAGTGCGATACTGGTATGCTCAGCTTTACAAAATTTGAAATAATATGCAAATAATATACCAAAAATAATGATTTATCAATTCGTACATCGTTATGTCTTATCTCAAAAAAAATGACAAAAGAAAAAAAAACAATAGAAAAAAAATTAGTCAAATGGTAACGAATGTTAGGAATGATACAAAAAAAAATAAAAGTTGACAAACAAAAACACTACGGTTTATTTTCTCGATCATGCTCAATTTTCGCTATATCTTCGATATCCGCATCCTGGGGCAGCTTTATCAGTTTAGTTATCGATCGAATAAAGGTAGACTTCGAGGTTTTTATTGTAACGACGCGGACCAACCCATCTTTTCCTGGATGCACCTCAATAACTCGACCGAGCGGCCAATGAGTTGGAGGAGTAATGTCATCGGTCATGATAACGACATCCCCTACGTCAAAGTTAAGAGTAGTTCGTTGCCACCTGTTTCGTTGCTGATATTGGCTCAATATTTCTTTCCCCCAACGATGCCAAAACGAGTTTCTCATGTGGTCGACCATTCGCCAACGAGTTCGAAAAGTTTTTGGCTGATCATCCAGATCAGCGTTTGCAATCCGCTCTTGGGGTGCCAGCAAAGCAGTACCGTTAAGGAAATGACCGGGGGTTAAAGCTACTTCGTCAGTTCCAGATGCGCTTATTCTACACAACGGTCTAGAATTCAAACAGGCTTCAATTTTGACGGCAAGAGTACACATTTCTTCGAAACTAAGAACTGTATCGCCCACAACTCTTCGGAAATGGAATTTGAAGCTTCGAACCGCTGCCTCCCATTATCCTCCAAAGTGAGGAGCTCGAGGTGGAATAAAGTTCCATTTCGTTCCCTGCGAAGCTAGAACAGCAACAACTTCCGTTGACCATTTGGATGATCTAACAAACAATTTGTGTATTTCTTCTGATGCGCCTCTAAAGGTGGTGCTATTGTCCGAATAAATATTCTGACACGATCCACGTCTAGCAGTGAACCTAGAATAGGCGTTCAGGAAAGCGTTGGTTGTCAGGTCAGAAACCACTTCAATGTGAACTGCACGGATCACCATACAGACGAATATGGCAATGTATCCTTTGGTGGAAGTGGATCCTTGAACTTTCGATGCACGTAGCGTAAATGGACCCGCATAATCTATTCCAGTATGAGCGAAAGGTCGGGAAGGAGTCACTCGATACACCGGCAATAGGGCCGTTTGTTGTACACCAGTTCGCGAAGCGTAGCGGATGCAGGTTACGCATTGACGATAAACTCTCTGAATCGTACGTAATCCTTGGGTAATCCATAATGATCTTGTTAGATAGCTGTTCATCAATTGTACACCACCATGCAAAGTAATTTGATGTACATGTTCGATTAGACGACGGGTGAATATCGAAGATCCGGGTAAAATTAACGGATGTTTTTCAACGAATGGTAGGAAAGTATTTTGCAAGCGACCTCCCACTCTCAGTAGACCATCGCTGTCGATGAAAGGTACGAGTCTAAATAGTTGACTTTTAGTCGAAATTGGATGATTATTGTGAAGACAACGTATTTCATTTGAATAATGATACAACTGAACAGCTCTAAAGAGTCCAATACGAGCTAGTTTATATTCTGCGGCTGTCAAAGTGTCGAAGTTTCGTAAATGTTTAGGTTGTCCTGCATTACATTTCCAACGATAACAAAACGATAGAATCCTCAGGATCTTTGTAAGAGATGAGAATTTCTTCAAATGATCGAGCACTGAATGGTTTTCTTCCACCATCGTTGTAGTCGCTGTAATTGTCTCCGGAACTTCATCTATGGGCTGAGGGCATCTCGAAATTGGACAGTTTTCTTCGCGACGTAGCCATCTTGGTCCGTTCCACCATAAATTGAAAGAAGCAAATTGATCAGGGACTAGCCCTCTGGATGCCACGTCAGCTGGGTTATCTCCCGACGGAAGATGTCTATATTCTATATCCGGAAAAAGAGTCTTCACTTCGCTAACCCTATTGGCTACAAATGTCGACCATCTGGAAGGGTGTCCGTTCAACCAGTCGAGAACGATATTAGAATCCGTCCAAAAATAGATCTTTGATGGCGCGTGCGAAAGATTTTTCAGAAGATGTGATATAAGTCTAGCCAACAACACCATACCACACAATTCAAGACGAGGAATTGTTTGTACTTTGATAGGGGCTATCTTGGTTTTGGCCATCAAAAGAGTAGAAGCTCTACGAGGAACAAGAGCATACACAACAGCAGAAAATGCACGTTTCGATGCATCTGAAAACCCATGCAATTCCCAGGACTCGAAGCTAAGAGTCCCTGTCCATCGAGGAATTTTGATTTTACCGACAGAATCCAAAGAAGAACGAAAATTCAACCATCGACTAAGTAAGTCGTCAGGTAGTGTCGAATCCCAATCTGAACTAGTCAACCAAAGATCTTGAATAAGAATTTTTGCAATGACGATAACCGGAGCTAACCAACCAAGAGGATCAAATAGTTGAGCCGTCTCAGAAAAGACTAATCTTTTCGAATACTTTAATTTAACCGGCGGCATCGAGGAAACGAAAATGAATAAATCGGATTCTGGCATCCACTTAATTCCCAATGCAGAGACAATTTCGTTCGAATCGACTTTCATCTATCATTTGAGTTATCACTACCGGAAACCAAATCTATCGAATTGGACGACCATTTACCGAGTTCCATTTGTGCTGAATCGAGTAGGTCAATGATCTGACGTTTAACTCTCAAAGCGTTAGAAATACAATCAGCACCCGCAAAATATCATCGACATAAGTTTGAGATTGCAACACTTGTGCACCCAAGGGAAAAGTCCCGCTGCCGTCAGCGGCCAATTGCAACAGGGTTTGAATTGCTAAGAAGGGAGAAGATTTCATTCCATAAGTGACAGTTTGGGCTTGATAGTCCTGGATAGGGTCAGAAGATTTCGACCTCCATAAGATATGTTGCCAGCATCTATCGTCCGGGTGAACCAGAATCTGCCGAAACATTTTGACGATATCCGCAATGAAAACAAATTTGAAAAATCGCCACCTAGTCAATATACCCGTAATGTCCCGTTGAAGTTTAGGACCAGGTAATAACAAATCATTAAGAGACAAACTATTACTACCCCGTTGAGAGGCATTGAAAACCACTCTAATTTTTGTACTATCGCTTTTAAGTACCGCATGATGAGGAAGATAATACCGAGCTGTACCCGATTCCGAAGGCGTTGCTAGACGCAGGTGGTCTAACTTGATATACTTGTCCATGAACTCACTATATGAAGTATGAAAAATAGAACTTTTATGTCTGCGTTTTTCAGATCGCAGAAAAGAACTTGCTGCTATTTCTCGAATATCTGAAATATTTTTCTGAAAACGAAATGGAAGACGAACGACGAAACGACCGTTCGGAGTACGGGTAACTGTCTGAGAATAGTATTCTTGACAATATTGTTCTTCGGGTGTCAAGGATGTTGGCGCGGGTAATTCTTCGATTTGCCAGAATTCGGCAACCAAATCGGATAATAATGGTCTGACTGAAGTATGAAAAATATTGGTAGTAGAAAGAGAACTATGAGAATGACCGACCAATCCAGTCAAAATCCAACCGAAAATAGAATTTTGAGCCACTGGAGTTCCCACTGGTCCACGGATCAACCCTTCTAAAATAATTTGGGGATAAACATCCGCTCCAAGGATGAGATCAATTTTTCTGGACTGTCGAAACATTGGGTCTGCCAAGTCAATACCATCGAGATGCGAAAAATTCAATTCAGGCAGTGTAGGAAAATGAAAGACAACTTGGGGAGGAAAAAAATAAAATATCGAAAGAATGTCGAATTAGAACCGGGCCGGGTAGCGTGACACGCCGCCTCGTAAATTTCTCCGGGCGGATATCGTAAACATGTCGTACTTGACGCGTTTCTGTTAAGGGAGGTTTTAAATGGGCATGGGGCGACGGGTAAATCGTAAATTTGAACCGAAAAATAAAAGTATTGTATTTCGTCGTCCAAGGGTATCGCCACGGTTCATTAAAATTCAGAATACGACCACCCCGATGCGACGTCGTGAGGACCACACGCGCGTGTCAAATGTTGCGGTCGCTGGCACCGTTTTGCAATTAACCAATATACTCATACGCTGTCCTGAGGTCAAAATTAAATGATAATTCAATTAATTCTACGAGGTTGGAATCACCCCGCATTTCCCAAGCTCACGGCGATAACGATAACCCTCGGGGTCCGGCAATTTGACGAACGGTACTACGGGTCGGTTGAGTTACGACCAATAACTTCACGAAAATTAATTAGAGCGATATGAGTCGAAATGAAGTCGGGATGGATTGCAACGTGGGGGACTGTGGACGCGGTTGACCGGTTTGAAGAGAATGATGCACTTCAAGCCCGGTGCCCTGTTCTAACGCGTCCTGGGCACAGGACACGGGAAAGACGATGATCGGAATCGGGAGATTGCCCGGCCCGGGGTCGTCATCAAGCGCGCAGTTGACGATTCTCGCAAGTCGGTCGATTTCCGTAATCCTTTCCTCTGTTTTCCAGAACTAAGTGGAACGGACTGCTGAGCCGGCGTTGCCATGATGCCGCATCCGTTGCCAGAGGGATTCCTTGGCTGACGGCGCCCTGGAATCTTTCGGGATTGACGGTCATACTTAACTCACCTCCCCAAGGCCGATTAAACACGATTGTAATTGCCGACATAGCTAACAATTGGTTGCAATTGTTTCAAACTCGCGAAACACCGACGTCAAATTGTCGTTCATGATCAAATAAAGTCAGTATATCGTACTAGTCTCCGTCGCGGTGATTCCAATCCCATTTCGGTAATACGCAAAGGACGAACAAATTACGGCAGTTACGACTATGAATTGATGTGCGTCACTTGTTATTTTACATACAACCCTGGGTGGTACCAATGTTTATGACGTGCTAGGGCACTGCAATCAATGTATTAATGTATTGACGCTAGTGTTGTTTGTAATTAGCTATCTTAATTAAGAGATGTATGATCCCATGAATGTAATTGTCTCACTTTTCGGCTCTGTAATTGTGAAGTAGGTACGGAAGTGGAAGTGCGTACCGGGGGTAGTGGAAGTGCGTACCGGGGGTAGTGGCGTTTGGCCGAATCGGAACGTCGCGGACTGCGAGCCGAAGGGGGTCGCGGAGTGACGCGTGCGAACCACCAATGGCGCGTGTGCCGGCCGGGAATTCCGTTACGAACAACGGCGCGACCACCAATAGCATCGAGGGTGAAAGAGAAGACGGGATTCGTCCGGGGACCTGCAAAACCCGCGAAGGAAAAAGCGATCAGTACGTTGGCGTCTTTTGGACTATTCCGAACTGTTTTATCGCATTGTCATCGATTGTAAAATTTCAAAACAGAAAAATATACTTGTAAAATTTCACTGTTGATTTGGTTGAACCTGTTAGGCCCGTGGGAAGTAACAGGCAGATCGCGAATAGGCATTATGCGAGTAAGTTGCGAAAGAATTAAGGCATTGACCTCTAAAGAATGAGATAAATCTTTGGAACTGATTAGGAAAGTAGTTTGGTGTCTGGCAGATAAGTTTTCTATGCGCCAACACCAATGATCGATACACCAGCTGAATGCCTGGGCAAAGACAATAATTCTACCAGACGTTCCGAAATGAACGACTTTTCCGCTGCGGGATCAACCAGAGCTCGGACGCGATACGAGTCACCCGTTTGATTCCTAACAGAAACCTCTGCAGTGGCTAGCAAAATTATTCGACCAATGGTAACAGTGTTTGCACTGGCTAGTGCGCCAGAATCGAAAGGAGAATTGTGTTTTACTGTTTTTGACGATGGAGTGAACTTTGGTACAGCTAAGTTCAACGAAGAGCGAGGACTGTGAAGCTTAGTGTGATGCTTCTGTTTACAAATCAAACATCTTTGCAATGAATTACAATTAACTAAATAATGAGATTTACCCAAACAATTCAGACACAGTTTATTATCCTTGCAAAATGCGAATCGTTGAGGTTGGGTAAATTTATCAAAAGATGAACAGAAATTTAGTGAATGTTTAGACTGACACAGTGGACAAGATCCACTTACCGAAGTTTGTTTGGAGGTACTAGACGTATTTGCTGAAACGGAGTCGGTTTTACGAAGGTTTTTAGTTTCAGTTACCATGTTAGATTGTGCCTGTTCCAAGGACTGTAACCTATGTTCTAGAAAACTAACCAAAGCCGAATAAGATGGAAATTCTGTTGTCTGTTGACGTGACAAATTTCAGGCTTCTTTGGTAGAGGCATCAAGTTTTCTTAACATGCAATGAATAACAAAATGACAATCAATATCATTAAAACAATTCAAATCTCGCAAACCTTGAACTGATTCTTCAGCTTTGTCAATTAGACTTGCTAAATCGCGAAAATTGCGTGTGCGTACCGAGTGAAGATCGATTAGAGCTTCAAAATGTGTGAAAAGAAGGATGGATCGATTATCATACCGACGTTTCAATCTCTCCATTGCTACCGAGAAATTTGAATCTACTATTGGAATACCCTTCAATCTCTGTGCCGCGTCACCCTGCACAGAGTTTAGCAAATATTGAAGCATATCAATTTCTGACATTGTAGGGTTAGAATCTATAAATGCGGTAAAACGATTATGAAACGATTCCCAATCTGCTTGTTTTCCAGTAAATGTTGGTATTGGAAGATTTGGAAGTGTTAAACGTACTTTTGACATATTTGATGGATGCTCAGTAACTTGGTTACTCAAGAAGGAGGCGTCTGTATTAAGTTCATTTTTTAGACGTAACAATGTGAATTTACCCTCAATATAAATCAACTCAGTCTCCACAAAAACCTCCGACTTCAAATATTCAGCGATATCGTACCCTCAGGGTACGAACCTAAGAGGAACCTAAAACGTTTTTATATACGGTTGTATACCGTTATTATATACAGTTGTATACCGTTATTATATACGGTTTGTATACCGTTATTATATACTCTGTTGTATACCGTTATTATTATATACCCTTGATAGGCGAAACCGAGCCACTAATTTGACGAGGAAGAGAGAACACATCAGAGGATAGGAATATGGATGGAGTAAAAACTTACCAACCGCATGGATTAAAAAAATAAATGAAATGCGAATGAACTCTTCGTTTTTCAACTGCGCGGTGTTGGTATACCTGACTCCATTGTCACGTGATCTTCAGCCGTTTCTAATTAGAAAGACGCTGTCGCCATTTGTTTAAATTCAAGTTTTACTTGTGTTTGTTCGAAATTTTGCGAGATTTATTATTAAATAGTGCCTTAAAGACTTTATATTTCATATTAATATGGAACCTAAGAGGAACCTAAAACGTTTTTTATGTACGGTGACGAGTTATTCAAACCGGGAAAATTATGGAAAAAGTTTTTTATTTGATAAATGTGTTAGATTATGCATTTATAAATTTATCCGACAGAAGAAGAACGAGCAAAAATTACGTCTGCCTTTTTCCGGCTGTGCCAATATTGATCAAAGTCCGGACCATTCCAAGAAAATGGCTATATTCACAAATTCTAGGGTTATGAGGTAGGGAAAATGAAATTTGAATCACTCTTCTTATTCAATGTTTTTTATTTTTGATAAGCCTTTTTACAGCTTATTGCATTCTGTCATTCTTCGCCTGTGATAAACCGTCAGTGTAGAATTCGTGAGCAATGTCGGCGGTCGGTCGTACACCTGCTCCTGCTCCAGGTGCATCAACTGATACGTATTGTAAACGGTGCAAAACCAAAGTTGTAAATTGCGTTAAATGTGTTATCTGTGATAGTTCATTTCACTTGAGTTGTGCAAAACATCTAAAGTACGAAATTGTAGATACTCGTTACGTGAAGTGTTGTGACGTACCAGTCGAAGCTGTTTCTTTTGATGACGTTCAGGATAATGCTTTCTTCGACGCCGTGATGACTCCCGACAACAAAATTGATATTAACATATTTAAATATGTTGTGAAACAAAAAGAAAGAATTATTGACGAATTAAAATCTCAAATAAAACTACTGCGTGGTGAAACCAATGCAATTATAAATCGAACACCTTTTAAAACTGCAATGAAGGAAAGTCCATTGAACCCCCCAGATGGTATCAAGGAAAACGTTCACAGCGGTCCTAGCAAAGGTGATACAAATAAAAATAAACCGAAACAGGTGACTCATGATAAGGTAATCACCGAACGACTCCGATCAGCTGTGTCAAGTGAAGATTGCCCGGAACCTGCTAATAATTCCACAAAAGTAATGTTCGACTGTATTAATGTGAAAAATGGCATGAGTACTCCAGCATCGAAAATCGGGATGGTGAATCAGGGTGACCAATCATGGAATATGGTTTCATACAAGAAAACAAAGAAGCCCCGCAAGTCCCTCGTAATAGGAGACTATAAGGGCGATTCTAACGTTGTTGGTATCGATAAACTCAAAAGTTTCCACGTAACCAACTTAAAACCAAACACTTCAGTAGAAGAACTAACAAAGTTTTTATCCAAGACGTTCAGAGGCGTGAGATGCGAACAGCTTCAATCTCGTTACCCTGAACACTATGCATCTTTCAAGGTTAGTATAGTCGAAACTGACTATCCAAAAGCGCTGGAAGCAGCTAAGTGGCCCAGCAAAGCAAACGTAAGACATTTTTTTCGCATCAAGAGGGCTTTGACCGCTCAGCCATAGAAACATCAAAAAACAATACAGAAGATTGTACAATAAGTCATGGAGTAATGAAAATTCTACAATTGAATGTTCAATCGATATGTAACAAATTATTGAAATTAGAAATATTTACCACCGACGAAAACCCGGATATTATGAGTGTGGCTGAGCACTGGTGTCCCGAGGATAAAATAAACTTCATGTCGATTCCTGGATACTCCCTTGTGAGCCACTATTGCCGCAAAAATCACATCCACGGTGGTGTAGCACTTTATGCAAATAGCAAGCTTTCGGTTCAACCAGTGGCGGTTAATGTTGACAAGTTCATTAGGGAAGTAGATTTCGAGTGTTGTGTCGTAAAGTGTAAGTCCGAAAAAAAAGTTATTTATATATGTAGTGTCTATCGTTCACCCCTTGGAGATCCTAGGGTATTTTTTGTACAGTTTATTGACCTGTTGAAATTTTTATTCAATAACAACTCTAAGCTTAGTATTTTTGTCTGTGGTGACTTAAATATAAATTATTTCGATTCTACTTGTAAATGGAAGATCATGCTGGACGACGTTCTCTTGAGTTTTGGGCTGCATGTGACCTCAACATGCCCAACTAGAGTATATAATAACATAAATGATCAAACCACTGTTTCCTGTATAGATTATATTTTCACAAATTGTAATAGGGCGAGTTGCAATGTCGAGGTCTTGGAGTCTCACATCGGCGACCACAAATGTATTTCACTTAAGTATAATTACCATGACTTCAGTATCTCTGAAAGTATTCGTGAAAACTGCTTTAAGGCTAAACCATTCAGAAATTTCTGTGAGGCGAACTTGGACGCTCTTGTGCTTAACTTGTCTACTATAACATTCGACTTGGACCCGACGGGACTCAACGATGTGAGTGTGCTGTTCTCGGAGTTTTTATCCATTATAACGCGTGAGATCGAAAATTCCTGTCCATTAACATTAAGTCATAATTATTCAAAGAAAAAGCGTTGGATAACCGCCCACATCATAAAAGAGGGTGAAAAAATTAAAAATCTATATTGGTTGTATAAGTCCTCAGGCAGTGAATCTGTACTACTAACCTACAGAAATGCTAAACGCGAATACGGTAGGCTATTAACTGACGCCAAGAAGTCGTATAATGTAAGTCGCATAAATGAATCAAATAATAAAGCTAAAACGGTTTGGAATATAGTAAAAGAAGATCTTAACTCCACAAAAGGCAGACAACGTTTAACACTCTCTCATAATGGTATCTTGTGTTCGGACCCTTTAGATGTTGCAAACATCTTCTGCAGTCATTTTTCAAATAGCGCGCGTGCACTGGTTGACGCGAAATTCGGGAGCTTTGATGATCTGGTGTGCACCACGGCAAAACTAAAACACCTTTTTCTTCCATCCAATTCTTGGGTCGGAAGTGATAAATGTAATTAAAAATTTGAGAAGTAAAAATTCCA
Source organism: Novius pumilus (assembly GCA_020654155.1). NCBI lineage: Eukaryota > Metazoa > Arthropoda > Insecta > Coleoptera > Coccinellidae > Novius > Novius pumilus. The sequence goes on along the minus strand of JAIFOV010000581.1, from coordinate 20,054 downwards.
TGGAAGTAGACAATATGTCTGTCCGTTTGTTGAAAAGCATTAGTCCGGTCATTTCTGATTATTTAGCCTTCTTATACAATTCTTCTATCTCCCAGGAAAAATTTCCAAGGACTCTGAAAGTTGGTCGAGTGGTGCCGGTTCACAAGAAAGGTGACTCACAAAATGTGCTCAATTACAGACCTATTAACATCCTTAGTGTGTTCTCGAAGGTGTTTGAAAAAGTGGTTGTGACTAGAGTTATCTCGTTTCTAGATAAGTACAATTTATTTACAGAGTGCCAACATGGCTTCCGGGCGAATCGGTCGACGCATACGGCCGCGGTCCGGCTTCTGGAGGGTGTTTACAATTGTCTTGACGGGGGCCTGTTGGTGGCGGTTGTATTTTTCGATTTAGCCCGGGCATTTGAGATTCTGAATTTCGCATTTATAATTTCCAAAATGTCTAACTTGGGATTCAGAGGGTTGTTTCTTGACTGGATATTGGATTTCCTAAGCGGTCGTAGTATATGTGTGGATGTGGAGGGCTGCATCTCGGAGTGTGCAGGGGTGGATGTTGGAGTTCCCCAGGGGTCCGTGCTGGGACCTTTAATATTTCTTCTTTATATTGTTATGTAATCGGACTTCTATATTTAATAGATAGAATTTGTCAACAGGAAATCATAAGGAGAATATATCACCATACGTTTATTTTTAGATTGTGAAAATGCAACACAAGCCTTTATAATTCTATATAGGAAATTGAATTGTATCGAGCCATTCAGAATCTATTCATCAATACATAGTTGTGCTTCTCATGTACCGTGCGTTCTAATAAAAGTTTTGTTTTTAAAAACTTGGTTTCCAAACCAAAAAACATAATTGGCGACGAGGATGGGATATTGCCAGTCAAATTGAGAAGAAAGTGAAAAGTGTATCAAATAAAAAGTGCATCACATCGAATCTTCAAAAGACTGTCAGTTTCAACTGTTGAGCATATCCAAAGAACATCGGTGAAATCAGAAGCCCGATCGATTGAGTAGCGACCTTCGACGACTTCCAGAACGTCTACAACGGTGAGTAGAGCCAATTCTATCGAATTTATTCTCCCAGTTTTCATCTAACCTGGCCCAAAGTTAGTTCAATCTTTTTCCCCACAGTTTTGAGCGTAAAACTTGTGTAAAAGTTTTTCCTAGGTTTTCATTCTTTAAAAACCGATCAAATCAAAGTTTTTTCTAGGTTTTCATTCTATAAAAACCGATCGATAATAGTTCTTTCCGATAATTGGAAAATAAATAACAGTCAATATTACTTCGATCAAACATTTTTGTAAAGAAAATAAGCGCAAATCGATTCAGAAAATGACTTCAATTGATAGTGCCCTTTTTGATAGCATTAAAGCGATAGATTTATTATCAAAACCGATTTTACCGTTCGATGGCAATCCTGCTTATCTTACGAGATTCATTAATCATTGTGAAAAATTCCATGACCGATTTAAGTCAACAGATGCATTGTTAAATGAGTTAATAATAGATACGATAAAAAGCAAACTATCGGGAACAGCAAGTGAAGCAGTAAGTAGTAATGAACGCATTACTCAAAATTGGAACGATTTAAAAAATTTCCTTAAAATACGATTTGAAGAAAAAATAAGTTTAACAGTATTGTTCTGGGAATTACAAAATGCGAGAAAAAAGAAACATGAAAATGATTTACAGTTTCTCGAAAGAATTGTCGAGATGAAAAACAAATACGATTCGCAGGTCGAATTATCAGATTTGCCTACTATAGAAAAGGATCAAGAGAAAAACATCGCGTCTCGCGTAGCAACTCGCGTTCTGTTATACAACTTAAATTCTGATTTACAAACAGCACTTAGAGGCCATAATATAATGGATTATAATCAAATGGTTTCTTTCATAAGACAAAATTTTTACTATTATCAGCAGCCCTTTGATCATTATAAATCACAAATGAATAGACATTTTAATGATAAAAGACACACGCCCCAAAGTAATCAGAAACCTTTCAATAATTACAACAACCATAATCAATTTAATCCAAGGAATAATTATTTTCCGAATAATCGACATTATAATAATAACCATGCATTTCAAAATCAGCAAAATAAATTTCCCTCACAACCAATTAATTTTGTAACGCGTCCAGTTAAAACGCATTACCCTACAAATGAACAGGTTTTCGGTCCAAGTACTTCGAAAAATCAAATCGACGTATTTAAGCCTAATCCAAATAGACGAATTCTCACACCCCCTGAGAAAATGTCAGTTCAAAGTAGTAATCAATTTTATAAAAACCTAATTATTATACCAACTATCAAAGTGGTACTCAAAGAAAGAATTTAAATTCGCAAATGCCTTACACATTTGAAGAGGTAACACATGTAGAATCAAATAATCCAAGAAACGAATATTACAAGAAAAAACCTCAACGTGATTATAAAGAAGAGGTATCCAATGAGGTAACAAAACGAAATTTTCAGAAATTTGCCGAAAAAGAAACATTGACCTAAATCAAACAGTAGATAATACTAATCAATTACCATATATCGAATTTAAATATCCAAAATGTAAATTATTAATAGACAGTGGATGTTCCGTATGTCTAATAGATCCAAAATTTGCTTATAATAATTTCCCCAACAATATTTTCAAAGAAAGTACAGTTCTCACAGCATGTATGAAAAGTCAAACTTCAGACGAAAAAGTATTAATACCATTATTTTCAGAATTTCAAATAGATGATTTTCACCCTTTTATTCTGTACAAATTCCATAAAAACTATGATGGTTTAATTGGAGCAGATTTCTTGAATAAATACGAATTAAAACTAGATTTTAAAAATCAAATACTAGCTAATGATTATTGCCAAATACCTTTTTATTTCCAACAAGTATGTCAAAAACGAAATGATATTCCAGTAGATTTGAGCCATTTGCAACCAAAGATAAAAAGTCAATTAACTAAAATACTTGAAACAAATAGAGATGCCTTACAATTACCAGGTGAACCATTAAATTTTTCAGGAAAAATAAAACATAAAATCAGAACAACGGATGATATTCCAGTTCATTGTAAAATATATCGATACCCAGAGATTCACAGAGAAGAAGTTCAGAATCAAATAAAAGATATGTTAGAGAAAAAAATAATAAGACCCAGTATATCCCCTTGGTCTTTTCCAGTTGTAATAGTTCTAAAAACAGGACTTATCCGGAAAAACAAAATGGCGTATTGCAATTGACTATAGAAAACTTAATGATAAAACAATTGATGACAAATATCCAATACCACAGATTGAAAGCATATTAGACAAATTAGGAAATAAAAAATATTTTACAACCCTTGACCTAGAGTCGAAATGGGATGATTATTGTGAAGACAGGTTTTCATCAAATCGAATTAGATGAAAATTCAATTGAAAAAACAGCCTTCACAGTAGAGAACGGACACTCAAAGAACAATGAATAATGTTTTAAAAGATTTTATTGGAAAAATATGTTACGTATACATGGATGATATAGTAATTTTCTCGGATTCAATAGAACAGCACTTAGCTGATATACATAATATTTTAGAAGTGTTCAGAAAAGATAAATTAAAAATTCAACTTGACAAATGTCATTTCTTTAAAACTGAGATTGAATTTCTAGGGCATACTATTTCACCAGGTTTTCATCAAATCGAATTAGATGAAAATTCAATTGAAAAAACAGCCTTCACAGTAGAGAACGGACACTACGAATTCTTAAGAATGCCGTTTGGTCTAAAAAATGCACCAGCAACGTTTCAAAGAACAATGAATAATGTTTTAAAAGATTTTATTGGAAAAATATGTTACGTATACATGGATGATATAGTAATTTTCTCGGATTCAATAGAACAGCACTTAGCTGATATACATAATATTTTAGAAGTGTTCAGAAAAGATAAATTAAAAATTCAACTTGACAAATGTCATTTCTTTAAAACTGAGATTGAATTTCTAGGGCATACTATTTCACCAGAAGGAATTAAACCCAATAATAATAAATTAAAAGCAATTTCTAACTTCCCAATTCCAACAAATCAGAAAGAAATAAAATCTTTCTTAGGACTTGTAGGATATTACAGAAAATTCATCCCTAATTTTGCAAAAATAACTAAACCATTAACAATATGTTTAAAAAAAGGATCTAAAATAAATATTGAGGATTCTAAATACATCGAAGCATTCGAAATATGTGAAAGAAGTCTATTGAATTATCCAATATTAAAATATCCAGATTTTGAAAAACCTTTTGTACTTACTACAGATGCATCAGGTTATGCGATAGGTTCAGCTTTATCACAAGGTGATCCACCAAACGATCTTCCTGTTGCTTTTGCAAGTAAAACTCTCACAGAAACAGAAACTAGATACAGTACAATAGAAAAGAATTATTAGCCATTGTGTGGTCATGTAAACATTTCAGACCTTACCTTTATGGAAGAAAATTCACAATTTATACAGACCATAAACCTTTAACGTGGCTATTCTCATTAAAAGAACCAAATTCACGCCTTATGCGTTGGCGAATAAAACTTGAAGAATTTGATTATGAAATTAAATACAGAAAAGGTTCATTAAATAATGCAGATGCATTAAGTCGAATTATTCTGAATTCAGATGATCAAATATCACAAGAAAATATCAATAATTATTTCATAGAACTAAATGGAATAGAAGATGATATATTGTCATTAGCCAATCAAATTACAAATGAAGAATTAGATGAATGCTTAAAAATTTTACAAGAGGAAGCTTATAATGATTCGGATGAAGAACCTCCTACACTAGTCAAAGAAAATCTAAATGAAGAATTAGCAATTTTAAATGATGATGATTTAATTGAGATAAATCCCAAAACGTCATAATTCATAGCGACATTACAATAAGGAAACCAAATGAAAATAAAGAGGAACAAGAAACAGATGATACAATTCATAGCAATGTTGAAAACCCTATTTTGGAATTACCTTATACTGAACGGAGTTTAAATTCCTCCACACTACAAATAATATTTAAAGCAGCTAAAAACTATAATGTTGTAAAAATTAAATTATTTGGAGATAAAATAAGATTACGAGTTTCATTAAATGATTTAAATCAAGATTTATTTAAATTCATTAAAGAATATGTGCAGCCAGAAAAGCAATATACAATTTACTTTGCATCACCAGAATTAGAAGAACCAATAATTAGAATTCTACAAGATAAATTTGAAAGTCGAACAATAAAATTTAAAATCTCTAGAATTTTGCTAGAAGACCCTGAAGAAAAGAAGAACAATTACTAAGAATTAAACAATATCATGAAACTAAAACTATACATAGAGGATTACGAGAAAATCTAATAAGTTTAAAGAAAAAATACTATTGGCCAAATATGAGTAAAGATGTTCAAAACTATATAAATTCATGTGAAATATGTCAAAAAAATAAGTATGAGAGAACACCAATACAATTACAGTATAAATCAAACCCCATAGGAACAAAACCCTTTGCACACATTTATTGTGATACAATTAGATTCAATCAAACATACTGTCTAAGCATAATTGACTCATTCTCCAGATTTGGACAATGTTATCCATTATTACAGAAGACAGGTATGGAAATAGTCGATAAATTGTTAGTTTATTTCAGCCATTTCGGCGTACCAAATAAAATAACATGCGATAACGGACTCGAATTTAAAAACAGTGTCGTACAAGATTTTTGTAAAACTCATAGTATTGACATTCACTATATAACAAATTATAATCCAAATTCAAATGCTTTAGTTGAGAGATTCCATTCAACTTTAATTGAACAATTAAGAACAATCGGAAATAAAAATACTTTTCAAAATAGAATATCACAAGCATTACTCAGTTATAATAATTCAAATCATTCAGCTCTAGAAATAACACCTATGCAAATAATAAAAGCAGATTTAAACTACTCAATACCAATAGAAAAATCCATAATGAACAAGTACAAAATTATGTAGAAAACTATATTGAAAATCTCAATGACATAACAAATCACTTAGAAATACGTCAAGAGAAAAAAATAGAAAAATTAGAGAAACTAAACAAGAAAAGGAAAGCTGAAGAAAGCCATTCTTTAAATGAAAATCCCACTTACATAAAAAATCCTATAACTCGTAAATTAGATCCCGTATATAAAAAGATAGATGCTCGTGAAATTGATAAAACACTAATTCAAGATAAAAGAATAAACACATATACCATAAAAGATTTTGAAACAAAGAAAATAATAAATTCAAATTCTCTTTTCCAGATTAAAAATGGATATAACAATTTTCCTAATATTAACCCAAGTAATTATTCTTACGGAATCACTACAAATCATTCCTATACAAAATAACATACTTCCCATTTCACTAGGAAAAGCCTATATAACAAATAAAAATTTGCAATTAATTTATCATATCGATTTAAAGAAAATAGAAGATATAATTTTGCAATTTCAAACTCAGATTGACCGTTTTAATGAGAAAAGATTCTCATCATCGTATTTGACGCATTATAAATATTTACAAAACTCAAATAAAATGAACATGAATTCACTCGAAGAAATTCTAAATGAGAAAATTAGAATTAAAGAGGACTTATAAATCTTGGTGGTAAAATATCGAAAATATTATTTGGAACACTGGACTCTGATGACGAAGAATTATACAAGAATTATTTTAATAGTATAGCGAAAAATGAGAGAGTGTTAATGAAAAATCAAAAACAGATAGCAACAATTGTAAACGATTTAAAAGACAAATACAGTAACAAGTTCAAAGAACTAACTAATAATTTAAAGTTGTTACAACGTGTACCAGAAATACAACAAATTGAACAAATGCATCTTATAACATTTCAGACTGAAGACATAAAGGATATTTTGGATGAGATACAAACATCCGTAAGCTTTGCAAGATTACACCTATTACATGAATCGATTTTACCTTATTCGATATTCTCAGAATTAATAAGAAATGTAACAATAATACCTGTACATCATTTAAAGGACTATTACCAATTGTGCCATACAAAAATTATTCTGAAAAATAAGATTCTATTACTTTTGGTATCAATTCCATTAGTTTTCAAGGAGAATTACGATTTATACAGGCTTTATTTCTTGTCTCAAAATAATTTAACCATTCCTTATACCGATCCCTATTGGCTCTCTCGAGGAGAAATACTAAACTGGTCAACAACTATATGCCATCCAATTGAAGAAGATTATTTATGCGATCAAGAAACCCTATCAAAAGCACCAAATTGTATGCGGAATATTCTAAAAACCCATAACGAAAATTGCGAGAAGATAACTAAAATACCGTATCCAGGTTTGAAATTACTAGAAGATGGAAATATTTTGTCCATCGCAAACAACAAAATATTGGAAAAATGTAACCAACAAACCAAGTATCAGTTCATATCAACGATAACGCTTATCAAAACTAAATGTGCTATAAGTAACGGCGACAAAGAAGTCAGCCCCACAGCATCAATAGATGAAGAAAAATTCATCATTCTACCAAAAGTACACTCTAACCCATCAAAGGAGACAACAAGCAATCAACACAACAACGAAGACATTGAGGACATCCCAGATATCGAGTTAGAAGAAATCGAAACGTGGAACGTCCAACCTTCGAATTTAATCTTCATTATAATAATCATCTTTATTATCATAATTATTATTATCTTTATTTACTCTTATTTTAAATATTTCAGAAAATATGTTATAACTAAAGCTACTCCTACAGGAGATACCTTTATCCAAAGCGGGGAGGAGTTATGTAATCGGACTTCTATATTTAATAGATAGAATTTGTCAACAGGAAATCATAAGGAGAATATATCACCATACGTTTATTTTTAGATTGTGAAAATGCAACACAAGCCTTTATAATTCTATATAGGAAATTGAATTGTATCGAGCCATTCAGAATCTATTCATCAATACATAGTTGTGCTTCTCATGTACCGTGCGTTCTAATAAAAGTTTTGTTTTTAAAAACTTGGTTTCCAAACCGAAAAACATAATTATATAAATGACATCGCGGAACAGCTAGATCCAGCGAGTATTACTTTATTTGCAGACGACAGCTCCATATTGGTCTCTGCGCGGACGCCGGGTGAGCTTCAGCAACTTGTTCAGGGGCGGATGAACGATTTTGTGAGATGGTGCAGTCAGAACGGATTAACAGTAAATATCAGCAAAACCGAGGTACTATGGTTTCGGAACAGAGAGGCATCAGACGAGCTAAACATTAACTTTGAAAGCACGATTATAAAAAACGCAAAGTGCGTGAAATTTTTAGGTGTCATGCTGGATGACACCTCGCATGGTCCCAGCATGTGGACTATGTCAGTAAGAAAGTTAATAAGAGTTACTACGCAATTTTAAAGATTAAAGATACTCTGCCTCTTGAAATCATAAAAATCGTTTACTATGCACTAGTATGCAGCCATCTTTCGTACAACATCGTACTTTGGGGTGGTTCGGTGGACGTCGGAAGGGTCTTTGTCTATATATATTTAAATGCTTATTACATATTAGAGAAAACCTACACATGTTTGATAGAAATTCAACTTTTCATGAATATACGACGAGATCTGCCGACTGTTTGAGCTTGCCAAGACATCGAACAGCAAAGTATGAGTCTTTCATCAATTACCGTGGTTTGAAACTCTATAATAATCTCCCTAGTAGACTCCAAAACGCTGATGCAGCTAGTTTTCGGGCGGAGGTCAAGAGAATCTTGCTCAGCAGGGCATATTATTCGATCAGGGAATATATGGATGATACCATCCCTTAAAAACCTGTACTTTAGGAATTGTTGACTTATCCTACACATTGTAATTATTGTCTACAGGATGAATAAATATATTATTATTATTATTATTATTATACCGAGTGATATTTTCTGTGATATTGTTTATTTGTTGGGTGGTTCCGAATATTCTTTTTTCCCAAATACCTTGACTCGATTTTCAATCAAGAACGTATTCTTGGATTTATATTAGTTCTGACCTTATTTGAATATGCATGGACTACTTTTTTGTTTTCTGTTTCAGTCGATTGAAGGAGTAAATTGCAGAGAAGATGGTACACCATGCAATTTATGTCAACAGGAGCAACATCAGAGGAACAACGAACCTGAAGAAGTTTTTGTTCATTTTTTACATTGATAAGTTTTTTATTTTCTTTTATTAACTTTGTTCCTATGTCATCGTTTTGTTATGTTGATTTTAGAAGAGATATGTAGAATTATTTTTTTGATTTTTATATTGTTTATAGATAAGTTTTTCTTTTCTTACTATTTTTGATATTGATTGTTTCTTTTTATATTCAGTTGTTTTATGGATTTTCAGAAATATATTTCCTTTTCAGCAATAATTTAGCTACTACATTCTATCAACCAAATATCGTTGGAGAAATTATTTGTTTGCTATAATTTTTCTAAATAAAGGATTGTTGAAAATGTAGTTCCATATCTTCATAAATGATTTGTTATCCTGTTATCTTCATCGATGATAAGTTCAATTATCGTTGAAGATAACAATTCTTTGAAAAACAAATTTAAAATTAATATTTGAACTGGTATTGGCAAATTATTTAAATTTGTCGCGCTTAATGTGATTCGAATTTGCCGCGCTAATTTAGTTCAGTCCACCCGCAGTTCAGGGGCGCTTTTACGTTTCCAACCTAACTCTACATACGTTGAGATGTATCACACCTAGTGGAGGGAGACCGAAGCTCACCCTGAGCCGACTACAAAGGTAGCTGTAAGCGGGCTTTTCACCAAGCGACGCAGGCGCGCGTTCTTCCTTGACGTGCTCAGCCATTTTGGTCACTCACGATTCGACCACCGAAGTGTGCGGTCGTGTTTTATGCTTGCGTTTTCTTGTGCGTGCCCTTTTTGTGCTTTTTGTGCTTGGCGTGCGTTGAGTGCTTCTCCTCTGTTCCGAAGACCTATCTGCGTGTCTGTTTGACTTGTTTAGGTATGTAAATTGCACTCTTGTTAGATACCACGCCACCGCGTCACCCGCTTCGCGCCCTTTGTCTATTCCACGCTTTAGTTAAGATATTTCACGCTTTAGTTCTGTTATTCCACGCTTTAGTTAAGATATTTCACGCTTTAGTTAAGTTATTCCACGCTTTAGTTAAGATATTTCACGCTTTAGTTAAGTTATTCCACCCTTTGGTTAAGATATTTCACGCTTTGGTTAAGATATTTCACGCTTTAGTTAAGTAATTCCATGCTTTCGTTATGGTTTTTGCAAAGCTATGTCCGCGACGCGATCGCCCGAATTACGCCGCGGATCAGTGCATTTCCCATTGGTGTTGGTATGTCTAGGAATTTGCACAAAACGCTACGTGAAACATTACTGTAAATTGCGTTTGCCGCTGTCGTAAGCATTTGAAACACGGCGAAAATGCACCGCAGGTGAAAACCTTCCGGGAGGAGGAGGAACAGAGTCCAGTAACCGGGAACCCAACGAGGGAAACCGATCGCCACAATCAGGCCAACATTGTTCCCAAAGTCCACCGTGAAAGCGCCGAAAGCACCGAGCTTTCCCCTTTCTCAAAATGGCGTCGGTCGGGACGCGTCCCCTCTCGCTATCTCTCTCGACACCCTCACCCGACCGTCGACCAGTTAGGTAGCTCTTGCGCACTGGTCTTTGTTTCGATGAATCGTCCCTCAGCGAGCACCCTCTTTCGGATACCTGCGTCCGGTCAATGCTTGGCAAAATTCCGTTTTCAAAATTCAACGTTTCGACAGCTGATAACTTTGATGCATGCTTGGTCGAGCTAGCAGTTTTCGGAGCGCGTATGACTTTCTGGCATCGCGACACTTTATCAAAACTCTTTGAAACAACAAATGACATTATTGATTGAACAAATCTAAATCAAAATCAAATCACTCACCAATCCATGATTTTATCAACACCATACCGGAATTAAGACACAACAGTTTGTCGTTCCGAACTTAACAACTAAGTGAATGATTGCACAATGTTTGCACAGTCATACAACTTTCACCGAACGTTACACATAGCTCTGCGCATTAAAACAGATAACGAATGCTTGCGCAATATATCAACTTTACACTTATTTATGCTCACAGCCAACTTTACATTCAAACCTGTTCGAGCACTTCTTACACTTGTTGCTCAATGTAGCTTGACCCTTAAAAACGGAAACCCTCTGTACACATGAGCCTCATCAACTTTAACATATGTTTATAATGTTTATCAGCGTCGGCCATGTTAGTTTTAGCCAGGCATCTGTCATTTCATCGTAATGAATAAAAGGTCCGCCTGGGGGCCAGTAAGACCTTTTATTATCCCCGAACCCTGATCTTCCTCCCGCACTTGCGGAAAAAGGTATCAAAACAAACACAACGTAGGTAAATTTTCTAGACGATCACATTTCAAAGCCAAAATTAATTATTAAAGAACCTGGGTGCGTTCGAAAGTTATTCACTTTCGGAATCTCCGGGATTGAGTAGCTGCAAAGGCAGAGCTACTTGTTTCGGAATTCTGTGAGTGACTAGCTTCTGGATGAGATGGCTGAGACCATCTCTATCCACAGACCTGGAACGTTTCAGTGGTGCCGTGTCCAGGATACCTTTTTCTGGCAACATTCTTAACCATGATACAAAGAATTATAAGATATGTCCTTACGCAGTCGCTCCTCCCACTTGTCGACGTCAGTGAGAGAGTAAATACCGACCGCTCGTATGCTATAGACCGCGCAAGTGCTTACGTCACCAGACGTGAAATGCCAAGAGCAGTTTCCAAACAAACATTAAATTGCAGTGAAAAGCCCATAAGACGAATTTCAAAGGCCCTTTTTTTCAAATGAGTCACATTTATTGAAGTAAAAATGCTGGTATGGTAAGCAGAAGTGCTCCAGCTTTCGTTTGGTGTACTTATATAGCCAGTTGTGGTTACCAAATTGGTTGTATATTAAAATTTCTGTTTTTTTTTTAGGTTATATGAGTTTCGTAGATAAATATCTGTATTTTTGTACGCTCAGGAATGATTTAAGCAAAGACGAACCAGTATGTGTATGAGGTTGATAGCGATGTTGCACCTAGGAAGTGCCGTACTATATTTAAAATGGGTTTAATGGTTTTTGAAAGAACATCTTTACATAGATATGTTTCTGAAGTACTCGTGTTAAATTTTAATGCCTAAATAAGTTTTTATAGGAGTAACTTGAGGAATGACAATTTAAAAACAGTTGTTAAGATGATGAACTTGAATTGAAGTAACATATTCCAAAGTAATAATTTGGGTATTCCCCAAATGTAAGGTAGATTAGGTTGCTGGGTTGTTTTATTTTCATAACGTTGTAAAATATTTATTGCTTCCAGTACACGTTTGGGTTGCATCCTTTACCTGCAGCTAATGAACTTAAGAGGGAATAAGTTTCGAATAATATGGAAATCCAATTTATTTTAGTAGAAATAATTGATGAAATAACACATTCATATTATACATGAAATAAACTTATCTCCACATCATAAACTTTGTTTTTCATGGAAGCAAATATTTTTGCCTTTATGGCACAGTATGTGCATCAAATATAAATGTTGTCACATGTCCGGATTCAACAGTGTTCTCACCTCTTCTGATCAATTTTTTCTCACCAGCTGCTGTGATTATTTCTACATATATACACCAATTGAAAGATAAAACACTGGGGCTTACCATCAAAGAACTTTCAAAGTGATAGGAATCTCAATCTTCGAAATATACGCTTTCAAAAAATCTCTTATGGGCTTTTCAATGCAATTAAATGTTTGTTTGGAAACTGTTTTTGACATTTCGTTGGTGGTGACGTCACGCTTGCGCGGTCTGTTCGCACGGGAATCATAGCGTTTTTATTTGCATTCTTTTTCCTAATTGCGATGCTGGATTTTACAAGCATGTGAAATATAGATGTTTTTCCGAAGCAGAATAACTCAGACATATTCTGCCTGTGTAGTTGTTCGCAAAATAATCGATATTCAATCGATTTAAGACGTTTTAAATGAACTGGAAATGATGTTCCCTCTGCGATCGATTTAAACAATGGTCTAGATGTAATAAGTCAGTGAGGTATAATATCTATGAATAAAATGCGCACTGTAATTGTTCGTTTTATTTTCACCGATTGAATCTTCTCAGATAACCTCGTGGAATAGGAAGAACACATCTTTTTATCAGATCTCTCTACCGCGATGAAGTAAATAACGTTTCGATTTTAATTATTCTTCCTTCAAAAATTTCGAGAAAAACGAATTTTCGAGAAAAAATTACACCGACTAATCTCCGAAAAACTATAACATTACTTAAGTCCTACTATTATAATTATGGAACTATCTTAAACAGAGTTGACGACTTCTATATAAAGTCACGTTGACTGTTGTCAACATAAAACATGTTTCTTAAAGGGTGCCAAAAGTTTTAGCAAATAAGAATATAGTTGGTTGGAGTATCCGATCAAAAATAGGATATTCATCTACGACGCGAAATCTTATAAAATTCGTGAATAGTAATTACTGGGTTTCGGATAAATATCAATGTGGAAATGCAATTTCGGTAATGGGCACATTCCCTCAAAATAAATCATTAGACGAAATTTTTTATATTCTCTAACCTAGCAAATAGCATTTTGTTTTTGTACTACATAAAAACCATATTCAATTAGTTTTAGATAATCCCCAAAAACAATCAAGTATTTTTATTCTCGCTGCTTTGTATATTTTAAAGAATCTCACACCGATACGGTTTTTTTTAATAATCATAAGGCCAAATCTACTCGTCTTTCAAGTCGTGAATGCATTTTATAATAGTATAATATCAACATGAAAGAGAAATTGCGACTCTGATTACATAAACAAAGCTTGCGAACAGCCACGAGAAGTTCCCTCTTTAACTGGATGTGACGTCAGTCAGTGATGCGCGAACAAAACGAAAATAGGATTTCTAAAGGACATATCTTGTAATTCTTTGTATCATGGTTGCTGGCCACTCAGTCCTGCGCCGTATTCGGACGCGCTTCCCTGTGGATCGCGTCTGCGCGACATCTATCGGGTCCGTTCGGTCACAAGCTACTGCCTTTGCAGCTACTCAATCCCGGAGATTCCGAAAGTGAATAACTTTCGAACGCACCCAGGTTCTTTAATAATTACTTTTGGCTTTGAAATGCGATCGTCTAGAAAAATTACCTACGTTGTGTTTGTTTTGATACCTTTTTCCGCAAGTTAGGAAGGAAGATCAGGGTTCGGGGATAATAAAAGGTCTTACTGGCCCCCGGGCGGACCTTTTATTCATTACGTTGAAATGACAGATGCCTGGCTAAAACTAACATGGCCGACGATGATAAACATTATAAACATTTGTTAAAGTTGATGAGGCTCATGTGTACAGAGGGTTTCCGTTTTTAAGTGTCAAGCTACAGGGTGCGACAAGTGTAAGAAGTGCTCCAACAGGTTTGAATGTAAAGTTGGCTGTGAGCATAAATAAGTGTAAAGTTGATCATATTGCGTAAGCATTCGTTAACTGTTTTAATGCGCAGAGCTATGTGTAACGTTCGGTGAAAGTTGTGTGACTATGCAAACGTTGTGCTATCTTTCACTTAGTTGTTGAGTACGGAACGACAAACTGTTGTGTCTTAATTCCGGTATGGTGTTGATAAAATCATGGTTTGGTGACCGATTTGATTTAGATTTAGATTTGTTCAATCAACAATTTCATTCAAGTTGTTTCAAAGAGTTTTGATAAAGTGTCGCGATGCCAGAAAGTCATGCGCGCTCCGAAAACTGCTAGCTCGACCAAGCATGTATGGGGATGTTTCCCATATATGAGAAAAATACACAATCCAAGAAGACAACTACGGTTGGGCGAATAGACGGTGTTTAATTGAACGATAATGCACCAGTGATTACAAAGATAAAAAACGATATAGTCAACAGAAAAGCACGTTCGAGTGGAGCGATCGAAACTCTGTCGCGTTCACGATCTAAGTGGCGTCGGCGTCAATGGTGGGGCAAAACGTCACTCGTCGACGTCTATGGTTGACCACCAGTGGGTTGCCGCTAAAGGTCGCGCCACAGGCGTCGTCTAAACATCGGGCAGAACCTTGGTCGCCACATCAGCCCCCCCGGAGACCGTTGGTCGTGATGTATTGGTCCAGGTGTGATGGGAACCTGACTCTCCTGCCGCTACGTGTCCTGTCTGTCGGCTCTGCGTTCGGACCAGGATGTTCGGCTGCTGAGAAACCGTTTGTTGGCGTGCTTGTTGGGAATACTTTGTTCGAAGGTTGCGCCGTCGTGGATGGTGATTCTTGTTCCTCCAGAGAATATGCTGGTTTTACCCTGTCGATGGAGACGGAAATGATTTTGCCGTCTATTTCTATTTTCAGAACTTTGGCACTACGTTCTATCACTTTGTACGGGCCTGCATATGGGGCTTGAAGTGGTTTGCGAATGAAGTCGTTTCTCAGGAATACGGCTTTACAGTTGGCCAGATCTTTGAATACGAAGGTGCGATTTTCACCATGGCGAACCACTGGTCTTGGCCTGATCGCACGGAAGTGATGGCGGATGCGATGCAGAAAATCGCTGTAGTCGGTCACCTCCGAAGGACTGGTAGTGAAAAATCTCCTGGCAGCCGTAAATTTTCCCGTACACCAATTCAGCGGAACTAGATGCTAAGTCTTCTTTCCAGGCGCTACGGATTCCAAGAAGGACCAATGGAAGCGACTCACACCAGTCGCCTGTATTATGACACATAATAGCCGCTTTTAGTTGCCTATGGAACCTTTCTACCATTCCATTGGATGCAGGGTGGTATGCAGTGGTTGAAAAATGTTTGGAACCTGTTATTTTGGAGAGTTCCTTGAAAAGGTGCGACTCAAACTGCCGTCCCCGGTCGGTGGTGATATTTCTAGGACAACCAAATCGAGCGACCCAACCGGAAACGAAGGCGCGAGCGACGGTCTCTGCAGTTATGTCGGCTGTTGGAATGACCTCAGGCCAACGCGTGAATCGATCGACGATTGTAAGGCAGTAACGATATCCATGCGATGCATGGAGAGGACCTATAATATCCACATGAACATGAGCAAATCGCGCTGAAGGTGGCTTGAAATTGTGAACTGCAGAACGTGTGTGTCTTGTTATTTTCGAACGTTGGCACGCGGTGCAGGCCTTCGTCCATTGTCTACAGTCTTTACGAATGTTTGGCCATATGTACCTTTTAGTCATCAGTTTAATAGTGGGTTTAGCTCCTGGTGACTAAGATTATGGATCGTGCTGAACGCTTGACGGCGGAACTCTGCAGGCAAGTATAACCGTGGAGATGAACTGGACATGTCGAAGTACGCCCGTGGATTCCTGGAGTCAGAAAAGTTTGTTTTTTGAAGGTCCAGCGAATTCTCGGAACGCAAAAGTTGTTGTAATTCGGTGTCCGTTTCCTGTGCGGCTGCTACTTGTTCTAGTGAAATTTCGGCAGTGATAGCTTCAACACGGGATAATGCGTCGGCCACTACGTTGTCGTTGCCGGCAATGTGACGCACGTCTGTTGTGAATTGCGACACGAAGTCAAAGTACCGATATTGTCTTGAGAACATTTTTCCGAAGTTTTTCGGAAAGCGGAGACGATGGGTTTATGGTCGGTCCATATTGTGAATTTCTTAAGTTCGATCATGAATCGAAAATGTTTCACGGCTTCGTAAATCGCTAGGAGTTCCTATCGAATGGACTATATTTCTTCTGGGCTGGCGTCAGTTTCTTGGAAAAGAATGCTAATGGTTCGTTTACGCCGTTTGATTGCTGTTGTAAAACCGCGCCTAAGGCGACGTCCGATGCGTCCGTCGTGAGTGAAATTTCGGCTGTCGGGTGAGGGTGGGCTAGAAGGGCTGCTTGTGCGAGATGCTCTTTAGACAGCAGGAACGCCTCCTCTGATTTTTCGGTCCAATGGATTGGAGCATTGGACTTCCCGTCGCAGCCAGCAAGGAGCTGATGAAGCGGTGCCAGGATCTTAGCAGCGTTAGGCAAATGTCGTCTGTAGAAATTCATCATTCCGAGGAACCTTCTGAGCTCTTTTAGATTCTTGGGTTTGGTAAATTTTTGGATAGCTTCGACTTTGTCTGTTGTGGGTGCTGTGCCTTTTGCGCACACTCGGTATCAAGAAATTCCACCTCTGCGACTCCAAAACACTTTTTTTAACGTTGACTGTTGCTCCGTGTTATCTAAGGCGAGATAGGATTTGTCGTAGGTGGGACGCATGTTCGTCCGCATGACGGGAAGCTACCAAAATATCGTCAATATACGAAAAAGCGAATTCTAGACCGCGTAGAATTTCGTCCATAAACCGTTGGAAGGATTGCGCAGCGTTTCTTAAACCAAAACTCATAAATGGGAATTCGAACAGACCAAAGGTGTGGTGATCGCCGTTTTTGGCACGTCGCTAGGATGCACTGGAATCAGATGGTAAGCTCGAACCAAGTCTATTTTGCTGAATATAGTACACCCGTGAAGATTGTGAGAAAAATCGGCTATATGACGTACTGGATACCGGTCTGGTATGGTTCGCGCGTTCAGTCCCCTGTAGTCGCCACAAGGACGATCAGTACCGTCTTTTTGGGGCGAGGTGTAATGGGGCTGCCCAAGGACTTTCGGATCTGCGGGCGATTCCACTTTGGACTAAATCTTCGAATTCTTGTTTGGTTCTTTTAAGTCTATCCGGTGCCAGCCTGCGAGGGCGACTGTAAACCGGCGGGCCGGGCGTGGTTCGTATATGATGGACGGTTGAATGCTTTGTTGCTCGTGGTGGCGTGTTTTCGGCAGGGCGAGTAAGTTCCGGGAATTCCGACATAATTCTTTGGAATCGGCACGTTCCCGATACTGTTTTCATAGAATGTACGTTGGCTGGACCTGTAATCGCGTGCGTTCTGAGCGATGTTATATTGTCCAACACCCGTTTGTTTTTCACATCGACAACTAGGTGAAAATGCGAAAGAAAGTCAGTGCCGATGATAGGATGTGTCACATCTGCAATTACGAATTGCCACTCAAAAACGCGACGAAGACCGAGATTAAGCACGAATTTTTTTGAACCGTAAGTCTTAATGGTTGAACCATTTGCTGCGTAGAGTTCGTATTCTGTCTGTGAATGAGGAAACCTTGTGCACAATTTTCGAGGATACACGCACAGATCCGAACCCGTGTCAATTAAGAATTGTATATGAGTGGTACGATCCCGGATGAATAAACGGCGCGCTGAGTCCGGACGGTTGTCGTTAGCCGCACTTAACAACCGCCGCCGTCGTTTTCCGAAAAATTGCACGGTGACACGCATTTAGCCGATTTCGATTTGAATCTTCGGTGATACCAGCACCATGAGGAACGCTCGTTAGGATTGGCAGACCGGCTACGCGAACGTTGTCGAGAATTCGAACGAGCGGAACGAAACGAAGTTGTGAGCTGCCACCTGTCGTGTTAGATCAGCGACTGTTTTTTTTAACTCGGCGATTTCTGAGTTTGAGGTTGAAGAGTTTGATGAAATTTCGCTTACTTGTGGTTGAGTGAGGACTTCGCACAGGTTGTCGGCTAATTTACCTAGGTCGTCAAGATTTGTGTTGGTCTGAGAAACGATAATCACCTGCACTTGCGTAGGTAGGCGGTTAGCCCACAAGGAACGTATGAAGTCATCGGGAATGTATGCTCCTGCCAAATTCTTTAAGTGTCGAAGAAATTGCGATGGTTTTCTATCACCGATATCCTCGTGTCCCAATAATTGTCTTACACGTTGCTCATGAGAAACCGATAAACGTGCGATAAGTTCTTCCTTAATTTTTAGATACTTCTCGGTAGCGGGTGGGTCTTTCACTATGTCCTTGATTTCTGCTACGTATTTGAAGTCTAGATTGGCCACGACATAGTTGTACTTGGTAGTATCAGCAGTGATGTTGGCCAGGGAGAATTGCCCCTCGAGTTGTGCGAACCACAATGCAGGTTCGTCTGGCCAGAACGGAGGCACTTTCACTGCGACACCATTAATCGTACTTGCGTCTGCTGGATTGTTGCTCTGCATCATTGCGATGTTTGAAACGCAATCGTATACTGTCCTGCGTGGTTCGCAGGCGATGAACAAAACACGTGCGGGAGTCACCACTTATATGGGGATGTTTCCCATATATGAGAAAAATACACAATCCAAGAAGACAACTACGGTTGGGCGAATAGACGGTGTTTAATTGAACGATAATGCACCAGTGATTACAAAGATAAAAAACGATATAGTCAACAGAAAAGCACGTTCGAGTGGAGCGATCGAAACTCTGTCGCGTTCACGATCTAAGTGGCGTCGGCGTCAATGGTGGGGCAAAACGTCACTCGTCGACGTCTATGGTTGACCACCAGTGGGTTGCCGCTAAAGGTCGCGCCACAGGCGTCGTCTGAACATCGGGCAGAACCTTGGTCGCCACACATGCATCAAAGTTATCAGCTGTCGAAACGTTGAATCTTGAAAACGGAATTTTGGCAAGCATTGACCGGATGCAGGTATCCGAAAGAAGGCGCTCGATGAGGGGACGATTCATCGAAACAAAGACCAGTGCGCAAGAGCTACCTAACTGGTCGACGGTCGGGTGAGGGTGGCGAGAGAGATAGCGAGAGGGGACGCGTCCCGACCGACGCCATTTTGAGAAGGGGAAAGCTCGGTGCTTTCGGTGAAAGACTGGTTTTTCACGGTGGACTTTGGGAACAATGTTGGCCTGATCGTGGCGATCGGTTTCCCTCGTTGGGTTCCCGGTTACTGGACTCTGTTCCTCCTCCTCCCGGGAGGTTTTCACCTGCGGTGCATTTTCGCCGTGATTTGAAACACGGCGAAAATGCACCGCAGGCTTACGACAGCGGCCAACGCAATTTACTGTAATGTTTCGCGTAGCGTTTGTGCAAATTCAAGACATACCAACACCAATGGGAAATGCACTGATCCGCGGCGTAATTCAGGCGATCGCG